>JAOEHY010012646.1:4511-28901 GCA_025447955.1 Psilopsiagon aurifrons
GGCCGCTTTCTTTCCCGGGGGTGGCCCCGGCCCGGCAGCCAGCGCAGCGCCGCCGGAGAGAGCGCGCTCCCCGCTTTACGGCTGCTGAAAACCTCCCTCGGCGGGCGCGGGGCAGCCGTACGGCGCGGGGCACCGGGGGTGGGCTGGTACCGGCGAGGAGGCTGGGGTGGCGGGGGGCGGGAGGGCTCGGGCAGCCGGTACCGGTGCCCCCTCTCCCGGGTGGAAGGCCAGTGTGTCGGTGTGCTGCTGCCGCTGAGGCCGGCTGTCAGCCGGGGCTGGTCCTCACGCCAGAGCTGCCGGCAGTAGGGAAAACTTTGTCAAAGCGCGGCAGCTTGGTGGGTGGTTGTCTACAAGTAACGCTCAACTTGGTAAAAGAACTGTAGCTGCGAGCCACCCTGGCGGGCTCGGCGGCTGCTCCGCCTGCCCTGCCCCGCCCCGCGGCGCGGTGAGGTATAGGGGAGCTGCGTCCCGCGCTAATTGATCCGTCGGTGCCGCCCGCTAACGAGGAGGTGCCGGGGGGAGGCCTGGGCACGCTGCGACGTGCCGTGTAACAGGTAAATCAGCATTGCCAGTGTGTCCTGCTGGGGGAGGGTGCGCTGCGTTCTCCCGTTCTTTTTGCCTCCCGAGTTACCGCGTGGACGTAACTCAGGGTATTTTATTACTTGCTTTCAGTTCACTTAGCTGCGCTGAGAAATCAGACGCAAGCGTTGTCTCGGCTAGATTTAGAAATTGTGTGTTGAATTATTGCGTTGGCTTCTTAAAGCTTTTAAATATTAAAATTGAAACCCCAAGACACGGATACATGACATCTTGCAAACTTTCTGGAATAATCAAACAAATGAACTGGGTGGAGACATGTTTTTCCTCCCTTATTTTGTGTGGGCTCAGATTAGCTGAAACAGTAATGAGTAATTTCACGAGTTTCAGTTCAGGGTAACACTGTAGTCCTGCTGTGTGTGCCTTAGCGTCTTGGTTTCTCCATCCATATGGAGCGCCTTGACTTCAGCGGGTTTTTTTTTTGTACAAGTCTCTCTTAGCCGAGATGGCCTCAAACCTAATTAAAATGTACTGTGTGAAGACTGTGGGGTTGACACTTGCAAACGGTGCTGAGGCATCATGCTGACTTCAGCTGAAATGTGCAGTATTTTTGCTGAGTCATCTAGACAGAAGTATCAAGGGAAGAAATAAAGAATTTAGTTTTTACCCTATAATACGAGCAGCCTGTTTCATGTTGGTTTATTTATTACTTGGTACATATTTCTTGCATTTACAGACAAATTTATTTGTTCAGTGGTTAGCATATGGGAAGCATTAGATGGCTGAAACTGTAACGATGCTGGAGTCCTGTAGATCAGGCAATGCCATATATATTTTTAGAATTTTAATCTAAAGAGCTCTTTTATGTGTCCCAGTGCATGTGTAAAGCAGCATTTATGTCCAGTATCATCAAAAGACTGAAGAGTATCTTCTGAATGTTGGTCATGGATCACATTCCTAGTAAATGTCTTAACCCTTTATGATAAACTACCATAAAGTTAATCAGCCCAAGAATAATCTTTTGCAGGAGACCTTTTGCAGTGTTTTTCAGCTGTTTATGTTTGGTTTTTTTAAAATTAGTTTTTAATTAAAAGCTGTAGAGCTATGCGCACAACATTTTCTTAAAAAAAAAAAAGAAAAAAACAAAAAACCCAGCTGCAGAAACCGATTTTTCTCCAAATTGCATCAGTTTTTCTTCATTTAAGTGTCGAGACTCAACTTTGGGTTTTTTTTTTTTCTTTTCCATAGCCTCAATGTGAAAACAGTTTTATGTTGAAGATGCAAGCTGAGACATTACTAACAGGCCAGAGTGCTCGATGATGAAGCAATACTTATGTTTGTGCTTTTGGCAGGCTGTTTTATTTGATTTGAAAAGTTGGGCCCAGGTTGTTTATCTAAAGCAGATAAAAGGACTAAGTGGTAAAAATGTCAGAATTGTCTAACTTGACAGAAAGATGCTTGGGATTCATGTGAGTGTCACAAGCTGCAGATTTTTTTGCGGCGGCAGCTCCCAATAGTCACGCTGAATCATGTGACTTATTGCCTGTTAATCTTCATAGCTGAAGTTTTAGCTTTGTCCCTTACTGTGGTGCATACCTGTATTATTTTTTCTGTTCTTCAGTAACCTCAGGGTATGAATACAGACTAGGCAAAAATAGACCTTTAAAGTGCCACACCCCCCAGAACCCACCCCATTCTCCCCCCTCCAAACAGATTTATTTCAGAAGAGTAGTTCTTAGTGATGCAGATGTAGCCCTCCAGGGAGTGTGTGCTGTAGATCTTTGTGATGGTAAATCTGTCAAATCGACTTCTTCCAGATCCTCATACTCTTTTGTTGGCTCAGGAGCTTAATGTTCTTTTGTTGGCCAAGATAGTATTCCTACAATAAGGTATATTTATTTAGTGCAGAATTGGTGTTCAGGCTTTGGTGATAAGCACATGAAGCTATAAATATGCATATATTTATAACTGAGAATAATAGGAGCTTGGCTCTGAATTACTGATAGAACTTAAAACTGGGAACTTGTAAGTTTCCTTCCTGTGCAGATCACTCTCACTTGCTGAGATGTAGAACAAAGGTTAGAACACTTGCCTGAAGATAGCTGTGATTCAAAGTCTGAAATACAAGTGTTATCTCCAGCTGTGAGACACAGAACAAATACTGAATGTCCATATTTTTAAGAGGCAAAGTTTCATTTTCCTGACATGTGGAGATACAATGGTGCCGTTGTTGTTTTCACTGGCATTTGACTTTTGTTGTGTGTTTGTTCTGTTGGAAGAAGTAGCTCTCTGGAACTATATCTGCTTGATTTCTTGTCTGATGGGTTTCAGTATAAACTGATAACTGGTGTGGGGAATGTCAGTTGTATTTGGTCTAGTATTCTATGCCAAGCCTTTGGTTAGGAGGCCATGTACAGAGTGGACCAACTGTTTTTTTATTTACATTATAGGCTGTTGGCAATCCAGCAACCACCAGGTCTACATTTAGAGTGCTAATAGTGGGAATTGCGGAACTCTTCCACGTTGGTGTGAGGAAATGGACTTTTATGGACATAGAATTTTACACTAGCACTTCCATGGATCCTGCATTCAGTGCATGTTCGTTCATGCAACTTCTGTGTTGGCTAATGGTTTCTGCAGCAAAACTGCTTTGTTGATAATTGTATTTTTGTTTGGACCTTCCATGTTTATAAATTTCTGAAACTTAAGTATGTGTTCTTCTTGCAAACCAGATTTTTGTGAATCAAAATATCTTAGGTGTGATGTCTCTTCTCTCCCTCTGTCCACTTATATTTCTCTTCCAAAAATTTGTCAAGATTCCTAGAGCTGTAAGGCAAGCACTTTTTTTTTCCTTACTTCTGCGGTTGCATGTTATTTGTGTGTGTATGTGGGATATTTTGGGGGTTTGATTTAATTTTTTTTTTGTGGTGGTTGTTTTTTCCTTCTTTTTTTTTTCTGTGTGTGTATGTGTGTGCATCATTTTGTTTTTAAAGTCAGTACTTGTGTTGGATTCAGGAGCTTTAGGTTTCCAGGGCATGTCAGCATAAAAGCTCACATCAATGCAGATATACTATTCAACAGTGAAAAAGCCCTGATTCCTCCAGCTCCCACCATGCACTTAAATCATGGAGGGGAAGAAACATTTTCCTCTCCTGTTTTTCCCGCTAATATAAGATTTTCATGTTTCTTAACTGCATTGCTGAAGTGGTTGAGAGTTGAAATTTGACATGGAAATTGGCTCCATTAAGTCGCTTAGTGTTCTGATTGAGGAAGGAGGTTGTAGCAGGGTGGCGCTCAGTCTCCCCGGTAAAAAGTGACAGGACAGGAGGAAATGGCCTCGCGTTCTGCAAGGGCAGGGTTTTGCATTGGCTGTTAGGAATTTTTTAATTTTTTTGTTTTGTCACTGGAAGGGTTGTCAAGCATTGCACCAGGCTGTCAAGGGAAGTGGTGGAGTCACCATTCCTGGAGGGATTTAGGAGGCTTCTAGATGTGGTGCTTAAGGACATGGTTTAGTGGTGGACTTGGAAGTGCTAAGTTAGTGGCTGGACTTGATGATCTTAAAGGTCTTTTCCAATCTAAACATTGTGGTTGGTCTCCGATTCTGTCATCATTTAAAAACAGTATGCTCTACTCTTTGAGCATTAGCAACTTTGATGAATCAAAATGCTTTAATGCAGTTATGTGCATTCTAACAGTTTGTTTCTTCTCAAATATACATCTGCTGGTTCTGTCAGTTGTGTATGCTTGGTTAACATTGCTATGCAGGTAAGTAGGAAAGGTTCACTCCCCATAACTATATGGCTCCTATAAAGTAGAAATCAGGTACAGCTCTTACAGCCTAGGCTGAGTGCAGCAAAGTAGTTATTTTCTAGGAGCCA
Source organism: Psilopsiagon aurifrons (assembly GCA_025447955.1). Lineage (NCBI taxonomy): Eukaryota > Metazoa > Chordata > Aves > Psittaciformes > Psittacidae > Psilopsiagon > Psilopsiagon aurifrons. Next base: position 8,927 of record JAOEHY010012646.1, read on the forward strand.
CGTACTAGCCATGAGATCTGTTGGTCGGCTGGAATGTAGTAGGGGAAAAAAATGTCTAGAGTTGAATGTCTGAAAATGTAGTTAAGGAGTAATCAAATGAAGGTTTATAAATGCTGTTTGCTCTGGTTTCTTTTACAAAAGTGGTTGCAATTCTGTGTGAGTATCTGAAGCACAGAATAAGTACAGGAGCTGAACAGAAGTCAGAATATGCTATTATTTATTATTGATCCATTAGTTGTGATGTAGGTCAATATCCTGACTTCGATTGTTGACCTCAGAAACGATTGACTGTTTATACTGGTAAGTGCAGCATTTCTCCTTTGTACGGAGCCAAAGGATTCAGCCATGGTTCTGCTATGGTTTCTGTGTGAAAATCAGAGGGAAATGCCGCCCAAGCACATGAATGTGGGGAGAGGGAAAATACGTAAGAGTCATTTGGGAGGTTGAATTGGTAGAATTGTTGGATCTGTTCCTTTGTTCTTTCTTCATGGTTGTTTTTGAGCTTCTTAGTTAAATATTTTCCGTGTAAATATGGATTAATTTATGGGTCTTTTTGAGGAAGAGGTTCAATATGACCCAATCTATATATGGCTGAGGAAAAAAAATTACAGCATCTTTGTATTTGTCAGTAATGAGATCACTCCCAAGAATCCTCTGTCTAGTGTCGTTGTTCATAATTCAAGGAGAATGTTAAAGCCAAAGAGAATTCAGAGAAGAACTGTAAGAATGAGTAAGGATTGAAGATAGTTCCTAAGGAAGAAATTCTAAGAGCTCAATGTGTTAAATATTACCAAAGAGAAGGAATCAAGTCCCTCCTTACCTAATGTTTATGTGTGTGCACTGTGAACAGAAATCTTATTATGAAGCAGAAAATGATGGTATATGAAGATTCACTGGCTAAAATATAAGCCAGACACATTTGCAGTCGAAATAAGAAATTCATCTTCAGCAAGGAGGGAAATGTATTGTGGTTTATGTTAGGATATTTATCTAATATTCAAAACTAATTTAAATGTGATACCTTTCCTTTAAGATGTACCTAAATAAAAATTGAGAGCCTATGCCAATGTTCTGTAGAAGTCAGAGTATATGATCATAATATTCTTCCTGTATCTAAATATATTAATCTAAATAACAAGAAAATAATGAAATATGTTTTCTTTAACCCAGAATACTGTTGAAATTAAAACAGAGCTGATAGGTAACTGAAGATTTCTAAAACATCTAAAATGCTTGGAAACAAGCTGTTTTAGAAGTTCTGTTCTGACGATTGAAGATTGCTAAGTCATGTTGGCAACAAATTTAGTCAGCAATAGAAAGATGACATTATACTTAATTTCTGCATTAGTACGTTTTGGCCATTGTCTGTAAATACTAGATTAACATCCCAGTTGCTAAGATACCTTATGAGTTTTCATGAAATTACTGTGGAAATAAAGATGGTTGAAGTCCAGAATCTAAAAGAAAGGAGAAATTTAAAAAACCCCAAAAAACTGCTGTCCTTGAGAAACTTTCATGGAAGAAAATGCTTGGGCTGCTTTAGAAATGTGCTGAATACAGCAGGCTGGTTAACAGAAGAGCCTTCTCTCTGGCTCTGTATGTGTAGTTATTGGAGAGTTTGCAAGGAGGGGTTCATGGATCCTGCAGAGATTTCAGGGAAATCTGTGTTATAATGCATTAGCTCCTGCAGTGAAGAGCCAGAATGAATGTTCTGAGGTTTTTAGTCTGCTCAGCTTGTCTTTAGCAGGGTATGCTTTTAGGTCTTAGGCTTAGTGGAATTGTAGGCAGCTGTACTGATTTTGGCTGGGGTGGAGTTAATTTTCTTCACAGTAAGTTGATGGGTCTATGTTTTGGATTTTTGCTAGAGACAGTGCTGATAATTCAGGGATGTTTTAGTTACTGCTGAGCAGTGCTTATGCATAGTCAAGATCTTTTCTGCTCCTCACACCACCAGTGTGTTGGCTGGGGAAGCAGTTGTTGGACAGGGACACAGCCAGAACAGCTGACCTCAACTGACCTGAGGGATATTCCATACCATATGACATTATGCTCAGCATATAAAGCTGAGGAAGAAGGAGAAAGGCTGCAGGGGGGGTGTTTAGAGTGATGATGTTTGTCTTCTCAAGTCACCACTGGTTGTGGTGGAGCCCTGCTTTCCTGGGAGTGGCTGAACACCTGCCTGCCCATGGGAAGTGGTGAATGAATTCCTTGGTTAGCTTTGCTTGTGCATGGCTTTTGCTTTACCTATTAAACTGTCTTTATCTCAGCCCACAAGTTTTCTCACTTTTACTGTTCTGTTTCTCTTCCCCATCGCACTCGGGTTAGTGGGGAGAGTGAGTGCCCGTGTATGTCTTACTTGCTGTCTGGGATTAAACCACAATAACAATATAAAGAGAAAAAGAATTGTAAATCAGAATAGTGAAAACTCCTTTTGACGCTCAAGTTTGACAGGAAAAGCAGAAATGAAAGTGAAGTGCAAGTCAGAGAGGATATAACTGTCTTGTATAAACTCCAGCTTTTTGGGGGAAAATATGAGGACTCAGCCCTCAGTATGATGAGAGGATTGTCAAAATAAATGAAAAGGACCCAAGTAAACCCACATCACTCAGTGAAACCTTTTTGCTTAAATCCCGGAATATACTGAAGCAATGACCAGAGGATTGATTAAGAGTGTGGCTTGGTGAACTGAATCATGTATTCAATGAGATCCAGCTGGTTGTAATACTGCAGCAGATTAGAGCAGGAAAAGACTGCAGCTGGTAGGTTTTTTTGAGAGTTTGAAGATGGTTGTGCTTCTTTTCTGAAATGATAATGTGGAAGTATTCAGAGAGTTTCATGGTACATGTTGAAGAGAAAGCTAGATATTTGTTGTAGTTTTGATCAATGTGAAAGTTGGAGAAGTCTGCAAAAATGTTGGTTTTTAGGGCTTAGTCAGCAAATTCTAAGAGTCTTGCTTGTAAGAGACTATGCAATGAGAAGTATTTAATGGCTTAGAAAGCAGTGGATGATGGATGTATGAAGTACTGTTGAAAAAAAGAGATTCCAAATGCTGTAATGACAGAAAATCCTGCATAAGTGCATGTAGAGATGTTTGACTGTACATTGTTTTTCTCCATACTAACAGCAAAAAGTGTGTGCGTGTTTTCCTTCATGACTTTTTTATTTTTCAAATTGTTATTTCTTAAATTTATATTTAGGCATTTTATTTAATGTTCTAAGTACTTCTACACAGGTTTTACCCTTTCTACTTTGTATTGATATTCATCATAGGGATTGCCTAAATTTGCTTCAAGCTTTGTTTTTGTACTGGTGATAAAAATATGACTTTCATGAAAGGGGAATATTTTTTTATGCAGCAACTTAGGCCTAAGATGATACAAGGTGGTACAGACCAATTCTGTGGTTTGAAAAGATTGTCTTTGTCAAAACTGTGATAAGAAGTATCTGTGTAGAGTGATGGGTGAGAAATTCTTAAAAAAATATATAATTATTTGCAGAAAACCATGTGCATACTGTCAATTTCCAAGTAGACTTGGGTGTATTTATCTATCCATTATAGTTCTTATTTTACGGATGAATATGCTAAGTGCTATTCAGAATTATTTGGCCATATGTTCCTGTTTTTATGGAACTTCATTTTGCAGGCTCTTTATATAAATAAAGTTATTCTGTTGGTGATGGCATGTAGTAAGAGGAAAGGAATGTTATTTTGAATGTTATACCTTTTGCAAAAGAGCAGATGGTGTTTGTATGTGGGACTTCAAGTAAGTTTTACACTTTGAAGCTACTGCTTTATTCCATATTGTCTAAGTCTGTGTGAAATTAGTGTTTCTGGCTCTTCTGGAGTGTACCAGGTTATATTACTCTTGATGTCAGTGTGTTTTAAGTCAGCAAAGGTGTGGAATTACACTGACCGTTTGTAGCTTTAGTTCACTATTTGTATAACATGGATTGGGGTCTGTGTGCAGGCAGGAGTTGCTTGCTTAACATTTCTTGTGTGCTGTCCTTCAGCAAGACAGGACTGAGGTGAGGCTGAATGATCTCAAGTTTCTGCATCTTCATTCATGCTTTTTTTTGCAAGACTTCAGTCTTCCTGTCCTTATGACTTCTTTCAGGTGCCACACCTTTGCCAAGCTGATAGGGAGTGGTCTCTTGGTTATGTTAGCGGACTCATTCAGCACCTTTGGACACATCCCATCTGCTGCTACAATTGGGTTTCTATGGTCAATTTGACACACTTCATAGGCACTAAATTTGATACACCAACCCCTACCCCCTAGAAAAATAGTTGTCTTTTTTAATGTGAAATTTAAAATCCACTGGTCATGCCAGTTGTGAAGAAAAAAATTATTTTGGTGGTAAAGTCTCAGAATAAAATTCAGAGGTGGACCTGCAGGCTGTATTGAAGCATTACATTATTAAACATGACTTTTTATAAACATGTTCTAAGAACTTTACATCCGTGAATCACAAACATCATGCTTTACATTGTTTTGCTGTCTAAATTACTTAATTCTCTTTCACTGTTCCCTTGCTTAGTTTGTTGTTTTCTGGGCATGTTAAAAGCCATACTTCCCTTGTGGTGGTTTGTGTCAAATAACTTGGTTTTAGAGGTATCTTAGTAGGCACAAATCCATATGAACTCTGACATAGAAATTATTTCTTGCATGAATTTGAAGGTAGTATTAAGAAGAGGGTAGCAAAGAATATTGAGCTACTGTAAATACATACCTTATCTACTACAAATAAAGGATTGTGCTGGTGACTTACAGAGTTTTTTAATCTTCCTGTTGATACTGGCTATTACTGTGGGAACCATTGCAGAGCATCTACAGTGTGACAGAACTGCATCTGGGGAGGAAACTGGAACCTTGTATATAGAAGTGAAATGTACTGTGCCTCTGACTAGTAATAGCCTGTGTCTGAGGCTGATTTCTGGAAGCCTATTAAAATATTAGTGGATTTACTCATTTAGAGATCTCTGAGAGTACCTGTGGAAGAAAGTAATTGACCGATCAGGCAGCTGCTTCACTATTTAAGGAGGCAGTTGTGATGCAGTGCTGTCTTCTGCATTCTGTAAGTGGGGCTGTAACAGTCATTTAGACGATGCATCAAAGTGTGTGGGGTGTGTGACTCTGGTTAAAAAGGGAAGGTATTTACATGGTGTCAGAAATGTGCCTCTGAAATTCTTATTTTAGTAGTGAGGTGCTGCATTACTTGACCAATTGAGAGTAAAATGTATATGATGTTGTTTATGTAAGTGCTTACACAAGAGAGGCATATGTTGAAATACTTCAGGAAGCCTGGTCTTGTTATCAGGCCAAAGTGTTGGCTCATATCTGGTATGTGAGCATATGTTCAACCTGCTGAATCAGTGGTTATTCAGTCATCTTTCTCAGTCACAGGCAAGCATGCAAAATTTTGCTTATTTTTTAATAATAAGATTGAATTCTTGTTTTCCTTCCAGCTAATCACATGCATTAGATGCTTGATGAGTGTCTGCTGTTTGAAAACAGATACAACATGGGCAAGTATGTCTGGCACAAGCCATATGGTTTGATTTTTGACTTTATGGAAATTGAAAAATAAACCCCTAATGCATATAGTGAGCCAAGAAGCAGTAGAGAACATGGTGTTTCTGGGGAGTGGAGTTGCATCTCTAGTTCTGATCGATTACTAGACTTTGCAGTTTTAATACAGAGCTTTTCTTGATCGTTGCTTCTTTTCATTTGCTTTATCCACCTACTTGTAACACTGTGAAAATGAATATTTTGGGAGATGCTTTCTCACTTTCATCTTTGGTCAAAAAAGGTTTTTTCTTCATATTTTCAAACAGCTGTTTTTCCATAAGTGTGTGTATGTGGAAAATACTCATTTTGCATGTGGGCTTAGACGGCTTTTTTGCACTTCACCATAACAAAAAGTGATTCTGTATAGACACTTCATTCTTGATGTATTTTGTATGCCAGCACTTAAGTCTAGATTTTGAAGTTGAGTGGATAATTAACTCTGAAACTCTGGAAGTTTAAATTCACTGAATTCATGTGTGTAGTTTATGTGGGTTTCAGTTTTTAAACCAGTTCTAAAGAACATGATTTCTAGAGCAAATAAGGTCTGCTCTGCAGGAAAAAATAGCTTGTGTTTTAGTGTTTTTTTCTTTTTTTTTAATATTAAAATATATATATTTAAAATATATATTTTTAAAATACATATGAACGCTCCAAGGTGCAGAAATTCCCAAGACAAAATGTTTTATTAGGATTTGTGTTCTAATGTAGGATGCTTCTGTGGCACAAGCGTGGAGTTTTGTTTGTTCTGTAAAGTTATTTTTTCATTGTTTCATTTTCTTTGTAAAAAACGCATATACTGCTGTTTTGTTGTGTAATGTACAGATGGCTCTCACACATAAAAATGATCAATGTACCTCTGAGTATAGGGAACTGAAATGAAACGCACATTTTCATATACATAGTGGTTATATACTAAAGTGTGTAAGCATACAAGAATTTATTTAAGTATGTGCAGTCTTGATCAGATATGCTTATGGCTTCTGAATTTGAAAATAGTTCTTGTAAGCTCATAGAAAATATTTATAGGAATTTTTCTAGGTTCCTGTCCTAAGAGGAATCTGAGGTGTGTTAAAGGAGAAGTCTGTTTCTTAGGAAATACATACTTTGATCAATAATTGAGTTGTTATTTCAGATTATGTGAAACTAATCTGAGATGGTCTCCCATTTGAAATAGGTATTAGTGTTTCTGTTGTACCCTCTATAATGCTCAGGCTGAAATATGTTTGTTGTCTAGTTGCAAATAGACCATGGTTTGCTAGAATTGTCTGTGTATGTTAGTATCTGAGAGCAGATGTATTGACTGTCTTTGGAAGGGTGAGGTGAGCTGTAAAGGAGCTATTATCCAGTCTTTATTCCAGTAAAAGACGGTATTTCAATAAATGAAAAGAGGGGAAAAATGTTAGTGAATATCAAATTATTTTTGAATTATTGTAAGTTAATACTTGATGCTGCTGCTTAATGCAGAATTTTTTGTTTGGTATGTAATTCAAGCAGAAACGACAGATTTGAAAAAACTCTTGTTCTGTCTTTCTCAAGGTTATGTATGTTTTTGGAAAACAAAATGTTTAAGGGGTACTTTCTGCCCTTTGGCTTATTTGTTTCGTGTTTGTTTTTTTTCTTCATAAAATTAAATGTCTTTCCAGATGTATATAATATGTTCTATGTAGCAACACCCAAGTAATTTATTCCCTTTTCTAGCAAATACTTTGTGTGATTCAGCTTTGAAATCCAGTTCTATGTTAATGGAGATATTTTGTTTCCATTTTTTGCTTGAAAGGAGCTAATTAATGACACCCTAGAAAGATAAGATAGAATTTTTACCAAAAAAAAGAGGGGGAAAAGAAATCCTGACCTTTAGTGCATAATTATTTTTGGTATCAGTTCAAAAGTCGAAAAATCACTGGTGTCCTGAGAAGGCATGAAAGTGCTAGCGTAAAAGATACATCAAAGTAATTCAGTTTTTCAAAATTGAAATAAATGCGATGGTAAGGGAAACTCTCCAGATACTTAGATCTTAAAACCACTTAAGTGGAAATTTGGTTTTTATTCCTCCTTTTGAGAAGGGTTGCATTTACGCTATTGGTTCTAGAATAAATTAACTGAACAGATTATTATTACGGTGCACCCTAGGGAGTAGTAATCCATTTATTGTTTATCTCTTGCTTTGGAGGAATTCCATCTAGAAACTTTTACTCAATTACCTTATGCAGTGTGAAGTATTCCAACCTGCTTCTGTGAATGTACTTCTTTAAAGTGCTGATCAACACCAAATTATCCTGATTTATGAAGAAGAGTGAAAAAGAACAGAATTTTCTTTGAAACTATACAGAGGAAACTATCTTACAGTGATAGGATCTGTGCCTCACAAACTGACTTAAAATGCAGACTGACCTTTGTACTAATTTGCTTGGAGTGGAAACGTGGGTAGATATTTTACTAACAAAAATGAAGCCAGCAATGTGTACATAGATAATACTTGAGTGGTTTCCTGGTGGAAATCTAGACATAGAAGTCTTGTGTTGGTTAGCTACGTAGTTCTTCCTAGGAGCATCCTGTATGCACTGATAAATTTCTTAATTTACAGACTGAGATAAACACTACCTCAGTCTTTCCTGGTAATCTTTTTCCAATCAGGGCTTTTCTTAAGACTTCATTTCAGATAGTGCTATAGGCATTGACTGTCACATGACATGCAGTGTTGTGCGTGTGATCTCTGTTCAAAACAGTTTTCTGATCCTCACTGTTGTGGTATACTAATCAGTGTCTTCGCCTCTGGTCTTCAGAGGTCTGTATTTTGTTAGATATTGTAGCAGGTGAAAAATTAAAAGGAAGTACTCAGGAAAATTAATTTAATCATTACTTTCTGCAGTCTCAGTACTCAGTCTCGTTTATCAGGCCATCATAATAAGAACAGCAATAGTAAGTAGTGATTTGATGTTTACTTAAGGTACTGTTAAAATGAAAGGTTACTGGATTTTTTCCAGGTTGCATTTTTGAAGGCTGTTAGCATTTTTGAGTACTTGGGTTTTTTTTATGTGCTCACATGGACTGAACAGCAGGTCAGACTTGAACAAAATAAATATACACAGTCTAAAATTTGCAGGATTTTGCAATCAACTTAGTAAGTTAAATGGGTGGAAAGTCTGGTGTGGGTTTTTTTTTTTTTTTTTTCCTTTTAATTGGTCTTCCTTTAGTGGATTATAGATTAGTATTGTAAATAATTTTGATTTTAAAATAGCCTGCTACTAAAATGCATGCCTTGGTTTGTAAAATTTTAAGTTATTTTCAGTAGGAGCCTGGTGTCTTTCCGTTATTCAGATGTGAAAATCTGAACAAGATTAAGTCCCCCCCCCAGCCGCTAGCCTTTGTTTCTCTTCAGGCTTCTTCTAACCTTGTTTTTAATCCAGATTTCCAGGCTGGGGATATGTGGGTGTGTTAGGCAAAATAAGGGACTTTACCTGGAGTATACACCAATCTGAAATGAACCTGAGATGTCTGATACCTGAGGTGCTAGGCTTTTGTAGTGACTGCTTTAGTCATGCCAGTCTGGGGGCAATGAAGCTTAGATCTCTGGGTTGACAGGTTGACCACTCAGTGCTCAAGTCAGGGCTCTTGCTTGGCAGAGCATTCATATTTGAGATTATATGTTTCCCTCTGCTAACTCAACAACTTAATGAAGAATGTTTGCTGAAATCTCACTGACTTCACTTCTTTGTGAGGAGATAATTACTTGTTTCATGAATAAAAATCTGTGGTCACTGGTAAACTCAGATAACTAAATGTTTCACAAATGGCTAAACCAAAATAATGGGATAGTCAGGGTTGTCTATTGCTTTGAATGCTTTAACAGTCTCGTCTCACTTAATTGAAGGTCAGCGGATCATGGGAACAACCCCATTTCTCACACTGCAGGGTCCCTTCCACGTGGTCCTTATGCCCATAGGTTGGTATAAAAGCAGTGCTTGCATAGGAGCAGTAGCTGGTTTCTTGAAGAGAGTGTGCTGTACTAATCTAAGAGTACAAAACTTGCATCTTTCTTCAGTGGGTATCAAAGGAATCTTTTTAGTTAATAGTAAGAGGTGCTATGAGGAGGAGAGAGTGGAGTCTTTGTTGTCATGTTACACAGAGTATAGTATATTCAGAACAGACTATTGTAAAGGTTGGGCTACACTAACGAGTACCTAAGAAAGTCTGACTTTCTGAAATGTGTCTGTGCCTTGAAGGTAGGGTGCGAGTCAGTAAAAAAACCCAACAAATTTACAACAAATGAAGTTGTAATGCGTTCTCTGCTTCAAGGGTAGCTTTCTCAATTGGTTTCCTAGTGAGAATTTGTGAAAATTTTATGTGTAACACTTTCATGAATAGTTTATTCATTTTGACTTTTTTTTTCCTGATCTGTGTGAATTTATTAGCTTTAGGCAGGCTTGTAAGGATTCAAGCAATTTTTTTTTCTTTTGTGTTTCCCCCCCCCAATTCAACTTGTAGTACTATCAAATTTTCTTTTTAACAAGCAGAGACCTTACTTAGCACAGATTGCCAGAGAGCTGCAGCTTCACACATGTGTGACTCATGCCTGTTCTTATCCAGACGTGTATGTTAGACATTAGTAGACTTAAGGTCAGACCGGCTTCAAATTTTGTTGCTTGAGGCCAATTAATTTGGTGGAAAGAAATGTGTGAAAAGACTGAGCATTTTGTCCTGCTGTTTTGACTAATGCAGACTTTGATTAATGCAAGTTAGTTTTGTCCTTTTTTGTTATTGTGTCAGTCCCTCCTTCCCTCCCCCCCTTACATCACATGATGAACTTTGACTGGAACAAGTAGACTCTAACAGAGGTAAACTAATGTTAATCAGCTTATAGAATTAATCCAATTTGATAGCAGAATGAAAAAATGTAACACACCCCCTCCCAAAACCTATTTATAAAGTAGTTCCTAACAGTATATATTACTGAAGCACAGTTTCACCAACCTAGTTCTAATTTAATTGAAGAAATATTTTACTAGAAACAGAATTAAAGCATGAACAGCAGAGCTAATGTATTATCTGCATAGAAGTTATATAATTCTGCAACGATCAAACTAGCATTACATATACATAATGAAAAGTAGGATGAATGCCATGCAGCTGTGTTCCTTACCTGCTGGAGCTACCTAGGAGTCTGCTTGGTGCATTGAGGCTGCAAGAGCTGTGGAGTTCCCTGTTCTCCCTGTGCTGATTTCATGGTGATGCTGAATGTATTAATGGGACCAGGAGATTAAAAGCAGCTTTCCAGCCAGGAAATAGAAAACCAGGAGTTCTGTCAAAGCTGGAGATGGAACTCAGCTGTCTGTCCCCAAGGTTTGTGGGGACTTCCTCAGCTGACATAATCTGTTGTTCTCTACATTGTGTGGCTATTGGAAATGTAGTAATGAACTTTAAGGCAATTATCTCAATCCCTTTTTTTAAGAACTGAAATTTTGTTTGTTGTGGGTTTCTTTTTTTTTTTTTTTCAATATCCTCTGTTCACAAGGGAAATGCCCAGGATATGGGTATCTAACTGTGCGCAGGAGGGAACGAACTTGGGTTTGGAAGACTTGGCCAATACTCAGATGCAGCCACTGTTCACCTGCATGGCCTTGGCCAAGACTGCTTTTCTTTCCTGTGCTTTTACTTCCCTATCTATAAAATTTCAGAGACTGCAGTAAAAAGCAGTGAATTAGGTCTAAGAATTATGGCTTTGTATATTGATACGCTTATTATATTACTATTTATCAGCCAGAATTGTAACCTGATGGAATGAGTGATGAAGCTTACCCTCAATGGCAATCAGTGTATCAAGAATGATACAATATGTTGCAAGACACTTGCTAAGATAGTAAGTACTTGAAAATACAATTGAAAAAGACAAAGCAAAGGAGTATATATAGAAATAACATACATATAAATGAATAAATGTGAGCTTGTTTTCTTGTGCACTCAGGTCAATGATTGCAATAGGCCTATACTTTGTACTGAATATTCATGATTCGAATAGGAAGGCTAAAAACGGGTAATTATGAAGGCAATGACATATTTTGTCAGGCTGTGTTAAGATCCTTTGGGCTGTAACTTAATGCTGATCTAGTAGTAACAACATCATAGTGTCTCCAGCTTCATGTGAACAGTAGTTTCTGATCGATGGTAATGCATTCCAATGTGATTTATGCTTCTCGCATACCTGTCTTTAATGTGTTCTTCGGCTTTCCCTCACGACACATTTTCTAGCATATGCTCTGACTAGAATAATAGTAATAAAAAATTACTTTTTTTATAATGAGGAAAGCTCTGAAAATTTCCACAGCATATCACATACAATTCTTGCATCAGTGTTGCTTGCTTGGGGGACAGCTATTTTTAGTCAAAGATAAATGTCACAGGATGGGTCTTCTGGCAGAAGGATGCTTTGGTTCATCACCAGAGGCGGAACAACTTAAATGAAATCATGTTTTTATATCTGTTTGTGTTCAGTTATATATTTGCATTCTAGGCATTTTCCTTGTGAAGAGAGGATATTTGGAAAAGGAAAAAAAAAATCCCCAACAAACCAAACAAAATTCCACCTCAAACGCTTCATATGAGTTGGGTTTTTTTATTAAGTAGATAGTGATCAGTGGTGGTTTTTTTATATATTATTAAAAAAAAAAAAAGAAGAAAAAAGAGCAGTCACTTCCAGGGAAAGGGCAAACTCATCAAAATTGTAAAACTTTTGTTGTATATTAACCATAAAATGGAAGTGGAGTTAGGTCACATCATGTCTGATGGGAATGCACTACACAGGTAGTAGTTGTAAAACTGTCAGGTAACACACTGGAAAGCTCATGAGTTCCAAATATGACAAGAACTTTTCCTATCATTGGAGTACTGAAAGGATCATTTCTAACAATAATCCTGTTATATGTAGAAGGTAACCCACTGCATAAAGATGATTTGTATTTGTATCCTGATATGATGGAGTGAAAAGGAAAAAAAAAATTTCTTTGTAAAAATTCTCCACCAGCGTCTCCATAATCTCTACTTGAGTGAGCATCAGCCAAGTGAGAAAATGAAAAATTATAACCTGCCAAGCATCAGTGGCAAACTGAAATGAAAAAATTGTAAGTTAATAGCAGTGATGCCTCAAAAAAAGTGCTGGCCAATTTAACATTGCTTTATCCAAGGTCACATCTTGCAGCTGATTATTTTTAGTAATTTGCAGATGAGGACTTTCTACCTTTCTTACGGCAAGTGAAGATCAGGGAAATGCCAGGTACAATTTAAAGCTCAAGATTATCAGTCTCTTCAGATCAGAAGTGAATCAGGTTCCTGCCTTATTTGCTTGAGACTGGGCACAGAGATTATTTCCATTGTAGTGAAATGGTAAGTCTATCCCTTATGGCAGCAATAAAGTCAGTGTAACAGGAAAACTTACAGTGGAGTGAGGTAGGCAAAGGTGTTTAAAGTATGAGAAGCTAAAAGTTGACAGTTTCTTCTGCAGGAGAGTCATGCTAATGTTCACTTGATGACTTTTACATAATGTTAAAAAGTGTTACATTGTGCGCTTTCACGGTTTCTTAAGGAATGTGAACTTACTGCAAGCTAATGCATGAGACATACTGTAAGTGTAATCCTGTGAAATAACCAAACTACATTACTTGAATTCAGAATATGAAAATCATTAGTGGACTGTAACAGCACTTAGTTTTCTCCAGTGCAATCTACACAATCATTTTAATGTTACAGAGTGAACCTTGCTGCAGCATTTGCAAAGCATTGGCACGCTGTCACATATTTAAAATAGACCATTCTTCAACAAATGAAATGTATTGTTGGTTTGTGGAAACTCATGATCCAAGCTTGCAGTGCAGGGTTTGAAGGGGGAAACCCTCTGTGCTGTTGTTTTGATGTGGTTCTGTGGTCCTTTTAATGAAGGACATGCAACATCCTGGTATGCTGCAGTGTGCACAATGATTCTAGGGAGATTTTGTGGTCTGTTGGTTCAGAAATCTTGTCTGTGGGTAATTGTTTTTCAGCCACTGAGTTGTTGCTGTGCAGAAGAGAGTGCAGTGCTTCTGCCTGGCATAGAAAGTGGTGAAGGGCACTTCTTACTGAGAGATTGATAGAGTATCCTATTTGTAGCTGCCCTGTTTTCTAACCAAATAGGTCTTCTCTGTCATTAAAATGATAAAAATAGTCAAGCAGCTCCACTGAAGGACTCTTTGAAAGCATTCTTTTTTTATTCCTGTATTTGAGAGCTTTGTAAGCTAAGGCTATTCTTTGTTGAGATAGCTGAAAGTGTTGCTAGAGTGCTTTTCCAGAACAAGAGGATTAACTTGAAAAAGGTGTTGCTGGCCATCAGTAGTGATCACTGTGGTCAGAAACCTGGGTTGAAGTCTTGGCCTCTAGAAGCAAGTCTTCTGGGCATTTGCTCAGTGGGAATTGGAGCTGAATTCTCTCTTCATTTCCCATCCTCCTGTGGAAGTTCACTGTTGGATCACTCATGTCCTGCCTGGCTTCTGAGATCTGACAGAATCACAGCTTGAACTGTTTAATCTTTCTCGCTATCATGCAGTGCATCATACTGAGTTAGTTCAGTAGCCTTAATCTAGCGCTTGCTCAATGAAACTGCGAGTGTATCAATCAATACTTATTTCAGTAAATGCAAAGCAAAATGAAAATTCTTTTGATAACTGCTGTCCATTTTGTTATCTCTTTTCTAATCATAGAACTGTCTTTTAAAGTTTCCATACTTCTTTAAACTTTGTAGCCTGTCTGCTTTCGTATACATCAGGCTGATGCCAGCAGCTCTCTCCTCTCCTGAACAAGGCTATTTCCATCTATTGCATTAGGTTAATCTGCTGCATTCCTCCAGCAGAAGGAAGCTGAATTTTTCCTGATATATCCAGGCAGCTGTGGCAGGCAGACCTCTGCACCTAGGAGCAAAAATTTCAAGGAATATGAGACTTCAAACTTGATGCTTTGCCTTGTTAGTTGTTTTCCTCAAAAGTAATGTTGCTTTAGGATATTTGCAATGCAGGCAAAGCAGCAACACTAGTATTGCTATTCTCTAGCATCACTTAGTCTTACCATCTAGTGTTACGTGATGTCTAATATCCAGACTCTTGACAGGGTGTGCTCTGTCTCAGGCCACACAAAGCAGCAGCTGTTGGGTTATGTTCATGTATGAAGTGAAATTTTCCCACTGAACTGTGAGATATTTTCTCTGTTTTTACTAGGGCTGCTTTCTGTTTATGCAGGAAAGTGTGTATCTGTGTGTAATGTTTCTAAGTATATATGCTGTCATATATACACCCTTACCTCCATTTTTATGGCACTATAAAGGAGTCTTAGTTGGGATTAAGTTCCTCCCTTTTTCTGTAAAACATACTTCTAGTGAAATGTCTGTGGTAATGGTTTTCTTTCAATGTTGCAAATGGTAAGAGAGAAACATACAGGTGAGCAGAAGGAACAAAGCATGGAGAAGATAAATACCTGTGTGCACCTCGACATGAGTTTTTCTTCATACCTTGCAGGACAGAACTGAACTAGTCCCATTCTACTGTTTATGTCAGCAGTCTTGTTTCAGATGCTTTATTCTGCGCCCCCTCCATGGGATTGAAATGACAGGACACAACTTTCTTGTGTTTATATACATATGACCATCTATGGATGCTTAGTACTTTGTGAATGGAGGAGACAGCATCTGTAGCTTATAACCTCCAGTCATAAAATTGCTGATCTTTGCCAGCTAAGAAGGGGTGTACCAGGCGGTACTCAAAATCAGGCCATTTTTGGTTGCTGTTGTGAAAAGGTAGAGCTTGATTCTCTTTGCTTTTCAGGGGGCTTAATGCTTTTGCTCTGTCTTCAGCCAAATGTTGGTAATAGGTTCTATAATGGGAACTTTTGTGCAATGATTGATTTAGCAAACAAATTGGATGTAGCAAAAGTGGACTTTACCAAGAAAAAGGCAAGGTTAAAGCAAGTATTTGGATTTTTTTTTCTTTTTTCCTAGGCTGCTCAGAGTAGATTAAGGCCATCGAGAGCAAATTAACACTTTAAAACAGAGTAACTAAGCTGTACTTTTTTCCTGCAGAAATCTTCTAGAACACAAACATCAATTGATAAACACTTATTTTAAAGCCTCTCTCGAGGCAGGTATTTCGGTATGAGGGTTCTTGATTTGTATAGTGTGAGAGATCCGAATTGTTCGTTTTAGTTGACCCTTCTGACTTTAAAATGAATGTAAATGTTTGCAGGCTGTTGTTTTTTTTTCCTTTTCTTCTGAAAACATTGTTTTAAGGCAGCTCTCCCTGTGATTATACTTCTGTTCTTTCTGGTAGGCCTGCTGTTTTCAGAAGCTGATAGTGAAATGATGGAAGAGATTTAAAATAGATTTCTTTTTTGAAGCTTCTGTACTTCAGATTATTAAAGTGTGCAAAAGGAGTTCCCTGTCCCGTTACAAAATAATTCTTTTGCCAACAGAAAACACAAGGCATTCTGATGACACTTGTAATTGTAGTACTTCCAGAATAATTACCCTGTTAGTTAATTTTCGCATTGTTAGAAATCATATTTACGTGTTATATTTAATTGAAAAAGGCATACTTTGCTCTGTGCACATCTGGAAATACTCCTTGGGTTTAACTTGAGAGCAAATGTATATTTACCCCATAGTTAAGCAAACATTTAGCCATCACAAGAGAGGAGAAAAGGGCTGTGGTCGTTCTACCAAATGGGAAGGAACTACCTAAAGCGTGTTGTTAATGCTAGATTTTTCTGCACCTTGTTTACCCTGTAATGTTATTCAGGTTAATGATTATTATTTTGAAACTTAAATTCAGACCTAAAAATACTGTCTAGAGTGTGAAACAATTGTTACATTAGCAGTTATTAATATGCAGTGAGCTTAAGCTGAAATCGGGCTGGGTGTGGAAGAATTTTAGTGCATGGAAATCAGTGTTACCATGTGACCTCATTTTTTCCCGTTACGTATCTTCTAAAATCCTTCTGCTTAACAGCTCTGTTTAGTGTTTTATGTTTCAGATAGCTCCAGGTACTTGTTTTGTACACTTCTGGATCCTTCTGCTATGCCTTGTCATCAGATAGACAAAATGCTGCCCTCTCTGAGCACTGTGTGGGGCTACCTCAGTTTAACTTGTGATATGGCTACAACTGGAGTGAAGGTTTTGTTGTATGAGCAGAACTGGGGACTGGGGTGAGATTCCAGTTTGTACATCCAGTGGGTAGCCACTGGATAGGAACTCATTTTGATTGTCACCAAGGTGAGTGGTAATCGTTCAGCAAGTAGAAGCTACTGAACTAGCGAGTCTTCCTAAGCTGTTAATGTATGTCTTCTTAGGGACTAAATTTTAAAAAAGCAGTGTTTCTTCCAGCAATGTATACTACTTTTTTCTTTTTTTTTTTTTTTTTTAGTGTGTGTTCAGGATGAAAATATGTGTGACCTTGGTTAAAAAAAAAAAAAGAGAAAAGTACATTATCAAATTTCACTGCATAAAAGTACATCTGAAAAGTTAAATAAAAATCCTTTCCTGCAGATTAAGACTTCTGCCTTTCTTTTCTGTTTTAAACACACTCTACATGATGCTTAAGCTTTCAAGTCAAAGTTACGAGGTGCTTTAGCCAGGCTTGAGTCTGAGAATGAGACCCAAACCAGGACAATAACAAAATGACACAAAGATTGACTTCACTGTGCTTGCTGGATGAAGTGTAAACTGCTGAAATATAAATCCTATATCCTGGGATTTCACTGCCTGCTGGAACTAATCTCATTAACTTAAAACCACCTGAGGCTTAAAAGCGATATACACTGCCGTGAGAAATTATATTTATCTCATCCTAGGGGGGAAGTCCTTTCCCTCCCCCAGTTTACCTTACTTTTGACTTTGTCAGTCTTGAATTACCAGGTCGTTTCTCCCCCATGGGAAAGTTGTCATAGCTCTCAGCAATGCAGTTACTGTACTGAAGTTCTCTGCTGTATGAATGCTGAGATCACTGTTCAAGGTTTTTCTTCTTAAATAATTTCCTAAATGAAACAAAGACTGGAAAAATAATAGGTTAGCAGTTTACTTAAAGTTCCCCTAGAGTTGCAGGATGAGACTCTAGAATTAAAGGCATGGCATAAGGAACAGCTTATTGAAAATATTTAGGTGTTTATTGCTATTGTAAACTAGATACTGAGTTTTCTTCAACTAGTGCAGTTTTAAGAGGTTGGTTGCTTCTGACAACTGGTAATTGGATGCAGGATTTTTGATTGCAGGGTTGCAGCTTTAAATTCAATGAATGTTTCCACTGAGAGCTGTGTAGTTGTGTGGTTGATTACTGCAATCCCATTTGGATGGAGGCTCCATCCCAAATCTACATTCAATATTAAAGTCAAGGCAGTGGAAATATTCTCTTTGATGCGGAATGATTTTGCGTGAGGCGTTATCTGATAGTCCCGTTGGACTTTGCAACAAGGCAAAATGACCTTATTCAAGTGTCTTTTAAGGTTTGTCTACCTCAGAAAAAAAAGCAAAATCAATTTTGAGTTATCCATTAAACACTCCAAACATAGAAGGATATTACGAAAAATTATATTAAAACTGAGCTAGCTTTCAAAACCAGAAATGAAGGCCACTATGCAGAAAGCCTGAGACAGTGAAAGCTTTTCATGGTAAGCCCTGGCTCTTGGCGTATTGCTTCCAAAAGGGAGCCTGTAGGACGTTTGCATTGTGGAGGTGAAAGTTCCTGATATGGAATGAATGGAGATACCAGTTTCTGTGGTTTAGAAAGAAGGACATTGAACAAAACTACAAGTGATTTCTGCAAAATCCAGTTCAGCTTTAAAGACGCTTTGTGGATTTGAAAGATGAATCTGTCAAAGTTCAACACTATAATAGTGCCTTATTAGCCCTAAGTCACTGTTTTAATGACTAGCCATTTAAAATGTCCTCTGTTGACAGAAAGTTGCTTTGCAATGTTCTTGTCCATCAGTATGGAAGACAAGATGAAGAAAATGTTTTATGATTTCAAAATGTGCTTCTTCCCTGTTACTACAAGCAGAAGTGGTGTGTGCTTCAGACCATTTGATGTAACGGGTATGCTGTATCAGTGTTGGACCCTGTTTCCCCTGTGAAAATCATGGAGCTTGGACAACAGTAATTTTATTGTAGGTCACATGAACATGTGCAGAAGATGTTTTCTGGTATTGAAAGCGATAAGTTTACACATTTCCAGCACCCAGAGGGGCTTGTTTGTCTCCTAATTTACCGTCAAAGCCACTCTGTTGTTTCAAGGAGGTTGATCGGTGTATAGGTTAGGCTGAACATGCCTGAGCCATTGTGGTGGTGAAATTCAGTGCTTGAGGTTATGATCAGAATTTACAGAGAGAGAGCAGATAGGATGAAGGTTGGGTTTGGGAAGGACAGTAGGATGATTTTTGGTTTGGAAGGGTATTACTTATATCTATTTGCATACAATTAATGCTTGATTTAGCAGTGTCTAGCAATAGGTGGATGTGAGCTCTTTTTAGGGTTAAAGGAAGAACAGCTATGGGAAATATTACTGTGGGGATCTGTTACAGACCGCCTGATCAAGAGTACTCTGTGGATGAAGCGCTCCATAAACAGAAAGGAACAGCCTCATGCCTGCAAGTCCTTGCTCTCATGGGGGACTTCAACCACTCTGATGCCTATTGAAGGGACAGTACGGCCAGGCACAAGCAATCCAGGAAGTTCCTCGATTATGTGGAAGACAAATTCCTTCTGCAAGTAATAGAGGAGCCAACAAGAAGAGATGGAGTGTGTGACCTTGTGCTAACCAACAGGAAGGGGCTAGCTGGAAGTGGGGTGCTCCAGGGCAGCCTTGGTCGCAGCAGTCATGAGATGGTCGAATTCGAGATGCTCAGGACAGTGAGAAGAGCGTGCAGCAAGCTCACTGCCCTGGACTTCAAAAGAGCAGACTTTGGCCTCTTCAGGAACCTGCTCAATAAGGTTCCATGGGATATAGCCCTAGAGGGCGGGGGGCCCAAGACTTTTGGTTGGTATACAAGGATCACCTGCTATAAGCTCAGGAGTGTTGTGTCCAGACTAGAAGGAAGTGTGGCAGGAGGGCCAGGAGACCTCCTTGGATGGATAAGGACGTGCTGAGGAAAATTTGAAGGAAAAAAGAGGCTTATAAATGGTGGAAGCAAGGACAGGCGGCCTAGGAAGAATACAGGGATGTTGTCCGGGAAGCTAGGAAGCAGGGATCAGTGTTGGGACCAGTCTTGTTCAACATCTTTGTCGGTGACACGGACAGTGGGATTGAGTGCGCCCTTAGCAAGTTTGCCAGTGACACCAAGCTGGGTGGTTCAGTTGATATGCTGGAGGGAAGGAATGCCATCCAGAGGGACCTTGACATGCTTGTGA
>JAOEHY010012647.1:0-34691 GCA_025447955.1 Psilopsiagon aurifrons
AATAACAAACCCCTAAGAAAAAACCCCCCCCACCCCCCCCCCTCTGACACAGTGCATCACCTGAGGTCAGATGTGGTGCATGGATGAAGTGATGTTTACCACGGAGCAGCGGCTGGGAGAAACTCTCCCAGTCCTCATGGGAATAATCGTGGGACAGATGATGCTGTGGCTGCTCAAGGCAGCGCTGGAGAGAAATAACCCTTCTGCCCCGCGCAGCTTTTCAGGAGTGACATCAGTTCTTCCTCCCTATCAGAAAAGGTTGGAGCTCTCCCGCAACGGCAAAGCCAGGTTTTCCAGGCCAGTTTTATTGTCTATTCATCCTTCAAACAAAGGCTTATCTGTTAGCAGAAGAGCTCTGCATTCCCCCCCTGCCTCACAAGGGCTGTGCCCCGGGCGCCTTTGCTCCTGCTCTTCCCTGCTGGGCCACAGCCAAATCCCACCCTCCCCGCTCCGCTCCATGCTCCGGCCGTCCCCTCCTGCCTGGTTTCAGGCTCTGGCTGCCCTTTGCCTTACCCTGCCAGCAGCTCCGCTCCGCAGCCCAGAGCCGCCCGCGGCTCTTCCCAGCAGCTTCCCAAATGAGCCATCTCCTGCAAATCCCATCCATACACCTTTCCTGGTCCACCCAAAGCTTCCTCACCACTTCACCCATCACCTTGTGTTTCCCCTGCATCTTCCTCCTTGCAGCAGATGAAGGGCACAGGGAAGCTGACATCCTCCATCCCCTGGCATGGTAATTTCAGCCAGGCTTCAGTTTTCCCAGCCAGTCCCTCTGGCACCCTGCTTAACATCCAGATGCAAGGATCGTGCTTGTCATCATGGGGCATTAACACAGACCCTACTATGGAGCAGACAGGCAATTTATTAATAGGGCTGATGTTCTCCTATCAGTAATGTCCAGGTTGCTCAGTTAAGTGGCACAGAAATAGTGTGATAAGAAATGAGAGATATTATAAAAGAGAATAAGATCTGTATTATTTCCTTTCTTAGCTCTCTTATTCCTGTGTTTATTTCTGCACACTCAATGTTTCTCCATTTCAGGCAGCAGTGGGGTGAGCAGGAGCACACACAGCCTCCCTGCTCATGGTCCTGCACTGTGTTCAGCAGAGGTTGGGCTGTGGAGGAGCAGCTCCTCTGCTGCTGCAGTGAGTGTTTGAAATCCAGCTCCCGTGGGAGGTTTATATTAGGTTTCCCTGTACCAAAACCTCAGCTGGTGTAAACCTCTTGTGTAAACCACAGAGGTGGAGAGAGCAAGCAGCTCTTTCGTGTGCGTCAGGGGAGTGGGGCTGAGCAGCAGAGCCATGCCCACATTACAACCAAGCATGTCTTTGCTTGCTCCAAGCAAGCTCTGTCTTTTCTCTTCCTTGGTCACTCAGATACTGCACATTGAAGCAGCAGTTTCTGGATTAGAAGGCAAACCATCCTCTGACACAGCGAAACCCCATCCTTTGCCCTTCCGCCTCCATCAGCCCCAGCTCATGCTCCTGCTCCCCGCAGCGCTGGAGAAGGGGCTTTCATCCCCCAGGAACCACTGGGATGGGGCTGGAGGGTGGCTCTGCCCCGACGCTGGGTTCCCCAGCACTGGGTGGGCGGGAAGGTGGGAGGGGTGGCCTGGGGCAGCACCATCAGCTTGGGAACAGGCAGGGCGCAGGCTGCACTGGCTCGGCAGCAGGGTGGTTAATGGGGGCGATTAGAGCTTGTGGCTCAGACCTGGGGAAAGAAGGGCACAAGGGGTCATCCTCGTCCTGACACGTCACTGCCATCACACACTGGCCTGGCAAAGCTGGTACCTGAGTAAGAGGATCAGGGCACTCCCTGGTTCCTGGCTCCCAAGTTCAGTTTTGCTGATGCAAAGTGAGCACAAAGGCCAGGCAGAGGCTCCAGGCTCAGCTCGGCTTAGACCAGATCAGCAGCAACAGCTCAGGAAGCTGTGGCTGAAATGCAGCATGGCCACAGATCCCCAGTGATCCCTGGCTTAATTTTATTTTCTCAATACAATTTGGAAGCTTCAATCAAAACCAGAACTAGAAAAGCCCCTGGATTCCTGTGCTTTTGGGGATGGTTTTCCATACATGCTATAGATCCACTGAAACCCTGAAGATTCACTTGGGCTTGCTAGGAAACACCAAGACCAAGTTAGGGAACATGTTGATGAACCAGCAAGCCCTGCCAGTCCGCCCCCAGCCCCGCTCAGTGCCGGTTCAGCTCCTGGCTATGGCAGTGAAGCATCCCAAGCTCCCACCTGGACAATCAGCCTCTCCCATGCTCAAAGCTCAGATGGCCTCCACTTTTTGGTGAGATATAAGGAAGGCTCCATAGCAGTTGGAAGCTCTCTCAGGATGCAGGAGATGCCAGCTCAGAGCAGCCATCATCTGAAGACACACCAACACGTGCAGCACATCTTAGTCACCCGGCTTCAAACCACTTTCTCTCCCCTGGTTTCATCTGGTGTCTTCCCTGGTTTACATGGGATGATGCAGGTTAGAAGAAACCCCAAAGGGAATTTTGAGGAGCTGCTTCTACCATTGCAGCAGGATCCAGCCACCCCTGCACCCTCCACCTGTGATTATGGAACAGAAAATGAGATTCATTCTTGCCATTATTGCAACCAGCCATACAACTCACAACTACCCCTTTGTTTGCTTCTCTGCTTGGAAACACCAACTTGCTGATGCAAGAGGGCCCATAACCACAGCATCCCTCTGCCCATCAGGAGGTGCCAGCAGCAGCAGCAGTGATGGACACAAACTACCAGCCCTGACAAGCACTGTCCTCATGATGCAGCTTCTCTAAAAAGAGGAGAATCAGTGTAAATCCTTCCCACACCAAAACTTCCTGGGACAGTGTGAACTTTTGTGGTGCTGTTGGATGCTGCCAGGCTCCTGCAGCCTGGGGCAGGGTTTGAGGGTGGGAGGAACAAGCCCAGAGCTGGGTTTTGTTTTGTTCTGCTGCACTGAAAGTGATAGCATGCATGGCAAGCAGGAGTGTGCCCTGCAGCTCAGACCAGTGCCAGGTTAGACCAGGCTGGCCAAGATTTGCTCCCCAGTGCCTGCACTAGAAAGGCAGTAAGGTGAGATGTTCCCACTGGAGGCTGCATGCAGTCCCTGAGGTGCACAGCATAGACAAGGCCATGTACTGCTTTTACAGCAGAGCACTGGGACACATCCAAGGAAGTCACTGCAAAGCACCAGGACTGCCTCAGTCGACAAGCCATGTCCAGTCTCAGCTTTGGCCAACCATGCTATGGAAAGACAGGAGGACCTGGCTGGTGCTGTCCTGGAAAGGCTCAACCCCTACCCTGTGAGGGACCTCTGTGCTGAAGGACCCCTCAGAGATGGGCTGACCCAGCAGCTGAATGAGGATGTCCATGCAGGAGCCTTCTGTGCCATGATGAGCTGGGTTGGGATGCTGGTGCTCCACCAGGCACCTCTGCTCTCCCCCAGCCTGCCCAGGAGACACACAACTCCCTTACCAGCAGCTGTAACAGCTGTTAACACTTACAAGTGCCACCTGAAGATTAATTCTACCACCACATAACAGGGCCATTAAGGCTCATTATCTCCACTCCATAGTGGCTGGGAGTCGCAGTGAGCCAGCCCTTGGCTTAAGCCGGCATGGCAAAGCGGCTCAGCTGGGACACGAGCCCCAGGCTCACCACCAGGCTCACCACCAGCCTCGGCGGGATGAACCCTCCCACTGCAGGGGCTGCTGAGGACCTCGCCCTGCTCCCTGCCTGCGGAGCTGCAGCGGGATTGCTGCGGGCACACAGCCGCAGGAGCTGGCCCGGGCAGGCTGCGACCTCCTCTTGCAGCCAGTGACAGCCTGAGGAGGAATGTTTAAAATAAGCCAGCAACGCAGGGGCTGTGCCACGGGTTGTTCTGGCTCTGCAGCGGGGCTGAGGATACTTGGGCTGAGCCTGTAAACAGGGAGGCTTGGACCAGCATCACCCTGGGGGCAAAATCTGGAGCCCAGCAAGGGAGAAAGCACGGGAAGATGGATACAGCATGTGCTGTCCCATCCCTTTGTTTGACTTAAATTGTGAATAGCTCCTCGCAGAGCAAGGAGGCTCTGCCCATGGCACTGAGGGGCACAGCAAGGGCTCCAAGGCAGGAACTGTCCTGGGCATGGCCAACAGCCTCAGACTGCGTGCATGGGGTCTAGGTCCTCTCTCCCTGTCCCCTGCAAACTGTTCTTCTCCTCCTTGCTCTGAAGCCAGGGGAGGCCCAGGCTCGCCTAGGGCATCGCTCCCATTTCCCCGTGTGGGATACACTGTGTCCCCACGCACCACCCCCCTCCTGGCAGAGCAGAGTATTTTGGAAAGTGTTGGGAATGCTGCAGTGAGTCACAGGCAGCTGCAGGGCCTGGCAGGCTCCACTGGCCCCTGGCCACCCCCAGGGTCACAGCATCCTCAGGGCAGCCCCCGGCAGCAGCCTGGGGCTGTGGCCATGTTTGTGGGGTGACGAGTCCCCATCTTTGTCCCCAGCATCTCCAGCAAGGAGCTGACTGAGCTCATCGAGCGCCTGCAGAAAAATGCCGACCAGGTGGAGAAAAACATCGTGGAGACTGACTCCCGGATGCAAAATGTAAGCACATGGGCTCCTCCGAGCAGCCCTGTCCCCACCACTGCAGCCCTCCCACTTTGCTGCCATCTCCTCTCCTCCAGTACACATGTGTGTGGCTGCCCTGCACTGTGGTGGGTCTCCAGGCTATGATGAAGGGTCCATGGGTTCCCCCAGTTCATGGTAGGGTGTAACAGGCAACAGGGCCCCAGAATTCTTCCCTTCCCAGGACTGGGCAGAGTGGGGATGCGCATCCCTGGATGTGCATCCCAGCAGGCAGGCAGCTGGGATGGAGGAGAGTGGGCTTGAACCATCCTCCTCTTCAAGAAGGTATAATGCAGCCCAAGGTGATGCAGCCCCCCAGCCACAGCCCTGCCTCAAGGCTAACACAGGGGAGGGAAAGCAAAATACATCACTGGGAGAATGGGATACAGCAAAGCTCCTGCCCATCTCTGGGGCTCAGGGACAGTGTGGTGGGATGACCTCTTGGATATGGTTTGTTTTCTCCTGGTGACCTTTCCTCCTGCTCTCTCCTGGGCAGGACTTGCACAAGATCAAGGCATGCCAGGTAGCGCAGTACAAGGACCTGACTGCGCAGAAGCTCACCGAGTCTGACAAGCTGCTCTACGTGCTGGATGGGGACGCAGCCGTCGCCCGGCACATGAAGCACCCCCAGGGTGACATGATCACAGAAGAGTGAGTACCCCAGAGCCTCACAGGTGGAAAGATGCTTCTCCAGGGGCTCTGCTCAGCTCTTGTCTGCAGCTGGCAGGTCACCACAGGCTTCTTTATGTCTCAGTTCACATGAAGGTGCATAACCCACAGCCATACTTGAGTGTGTGTAGAGTGAGAATGTCTGCATGCCTGCTGATGGCAGCTCTGCACAGAGCATGGAGGAGTGGCATCTGCCCATGGTGCAGGCAGACCACATTGTCCCCTGCTCCAGCCTGCCCTGAGTAGATGAATGTGCTGAGCGGCCCTGGGCTGCACAGGAACCACAGGATGGCTGCACAGGAACCTCTGCCCTCTCCCTCCCCAGCCCATTGCACAATGTAGCTGTCTGCAGCGCTGGGCTCTCGGCGGGCCCCTAAGGACAATCCCCCCCACTCTGTGAGGGCCTGGGAGAGTATGATCACCTACAGCTCCCAGTGCTAATGCTGGTCCATACCCACATCCTGCATCTCACCCTCATGTTTCCCTTCCTGCAGCATCCGGCAGCTGAAGGAACGAGTGGCAAACTTGCGCGTGAAACACAACCAGATCTACAGCTTCCCCCTGCAGCATATTGAGCCCCAGGTCAACTGGACAACAGTGATTGAGGAGAAACAGGTACCAAATGGACCATCAGTGCCACTGCCTGGCTAGTAGTACCATCTGGGCAGGACCTCATGCAACTTCCTATGGAGAAACAGGCTCTTGGAAACATTCTTGGTATCTGTGCTGGGAGCAGCAATCAGCATGGGAAGGAGCTGGGGTGCTGGGTGGCACGGGAGGAAGCAGAGGACAAACCCCTTATTTTTTATTTTATCCCATTCCCTACTCTCTTCCAGCCAGAAAAGAATTAGAAAACCCCAAAATGGCTTTCCCATGGCTGCCCTCCAGCACAGCCAGTTTCACCCACATGCTCCTGAGCCTCCAAATGCTGCCAGTGCTGGAGCCCATCCAAGCCCAGCTCTACAGCCACCTCCAAGAGGCATTTTCTAGGTCTTAGCCACCCCATCCCTTTCCCTCATCACTAACCCCCACTCCTGTGCACTTCAGGATGCGTTAAGCAGCAAGGGCTTTGGGACCGACCTGCCGCTGGTCAACAGCCAAGTAGAAGAGCACAACATCTTCCACAATGAAGTCATGGCCATTGGCCCGCACATCGCCAAGGAAGGCAGCAAGGTCAGTTCTCCTGCTTCCTGCCCTCTCCCTGCTGCCTCTGCCTCAAGCTGCTCCTGAAGATGAGGGCATCCCACCATCCAAGCTGCTATATCGAGGTTGGGTGTGTGCCCGGATCCACACCTCAGAGCTCAGCGTCATACACCAACTCTAGCTGTACAGTGAAGCACACCCCATAAACCCCACATCCCCCTCCATCAGCAAGCCCCTGCCAGGCCACCACTCTCCAGAGACACACTCCTAACTCTTGCCTTGTTCCTTCTCCCTTACCAGGAATACATGAGCGACTTCCAAGACAAGTACCAGAAGCTGCTGGTAAGAGATCTCTGGAGTCCTGAGGGCAGGGACTCCCCTTTGGCAGGGGTCCCTTGTTGGGTGGCCCAGCCAGAGAGGAGCTTTGGGCTGAGCTCTCCACTTTAACCCTTCCCAGGCCAGCTCTCAGCAGCGGCAGCAGGATCTGAACTCCCTGCAGGACTACATGCAGCGCTGCACCAACAAGCTCTACTGGCTGGATCAGCAGGCAAAGGACAGGACCCATTACGACTGGAGCGACCACAACCTGGACTACCCCAGCCGGCGCCGCCAGTATGAGGTGTGTGTGCGCTCACTGCACCCCGTGAAGACTGGGTGCTGGGCATGGGGCTGGGGAGCAGGCTGGGGGCTGGACACAGCCTGTGCCTCAGTTTTCCCCGTTCCATCGTGAAGGAGGTTGGATGGGGCTTGGATCAACCTGGTCTAGTGGAAGGTGTCCCTGGCCATGGCAGAGGGGTGGCACTGGATAAGCTTTAAGTTCCCTTAACCCAAGCCAGTCTGTGATTCTGTGAAGCACTTTGAGATGTGTAGGTGATAGTGTATGAATAGTAAGGTTAATTCTTACTTCCTGCCAAAGATAACACAAGAAGGAAGCTCAGTGGCTTCCTCATTCTCCTCTTCCTTATCTCAGCATTCACATGGCAAGAGGCACATCATTAGCAACATCTGCAAGGGAAGGAACAGCAAAAGCTGCAGTGGGAGAACATCACACTGTTTGTCCTGTGGAGTTGTTCAGGCCCTTTCAGAGTAGCTCAACCACAGGATGCAGCCAGGGTTGCGTCTCTTTGTGTGGGGATTGGTTTTACCTCACCTCTCTCCATCTAGAACTTCATCCATCGGAGGCTGGAGGAGAAGGAGGAAGCCATCAACAAGTTGCATGCGGATGGAGATCAGCTGCTTGCCCAGAATCACCCCGGGAAGAACGCCATCGAGGTGAGCATCAGGAATGGGTTCCAGTTTCCCACCCGCCCTAGAGCTCAGGGGACTCAGCCAGCCCTTCTTCAGTGTGGGACCTGGTGCCAATGTGACTCTTGTCTTGACTTCCTGGGATGCCAAGTAGGAAAATAGTCTCCTTCACCTCTAAGTGTGTAAACACCCTCAGAGGAGCTGATATAAACGTAAGGAGTTCTTCTCATCTTCTTCATTCCTGTGGTAATTACTTTGTGCCTGCCTACAAAGGAGAAATTATGGTGGGAAGTTCCACCTTTGATGGGAAGATGGACATAAGGCAACAGGATTTGCCACCTCCTTCCACTCAGCCCCACCCATCACAGCATCCCAGCTTTGGTCTAGCTCGCTGCTATTCCCATCTTAACTTTGACTTGACAGCATCTGCGTGGCTTCAAAGGCAGCCAGGGGGTTGTTTGCTCAAGATGGAAACTGGTACTTTCTGGTGGGCAGCTCGAGGTACTGTAGGGCGTCCTGCTGACATCCAGCTCCCACCCCTATGTCGCAGGCTCACATTGAGGCAGTGCATGCCGACTGGAAGGAGTACCTCAACCTGCTGATCTGTGAGGAGAGCCACCTGAAGTTCATGGAGGATTTCCACAAGGTACCAGATCCCAGCAAAACTGGTGCTTGCTCTGAGCAGCCCAGAGAGTAGGCTTTGAGTTGAGAATTTGAACAATTTCCTGCTGCTCTGGAACTGGAAATAGAGTAGAAGAGATTGAGTGCTCTGGTTAGGCTATGGGAGTTTAAGGCTAGGAAGACCACCCTGAGCTGCTATAACACAAGTCATAGCTGCTCAAAAGCCAGTAATTGCTTGGCCAAAGCATGACCTGCAGGAAGCATCCGCTCAGTGCTGAGGTTCAGGAGCCACAGCCTGGTGTCTGCAGAACATCCTTGTCTGCAGTACAACAGAGGTGTCTCACAGAGGTACCTCTCCCCCAAAACAAGGCAATGGGAGACTTTGTATGCTCCACCCCACAGTGGAACAGGTCCACATGGGGAAATGACACCCACAGAAAGTAGAGCTGCGTCCTGGGAGCCCTGTGCTGGGGCTCAGCACCCGGCTGAGCTCAGCAGACAGATGTCTGTGGATAAACGGCATCCACCAGCCAGGGAGGCTCTGCAGGGAGCTGGTCAGGCTGGATTCCTCTCCCACAGCCTGGGTGTGTTGACGTGATGAGTCTGTTGCCAAAGCTAAACTGCGGTGCCCAGCCCATGCAGTGCCTTTTGTGGGGATCTGACAGAATAACTGCCCCAGGGGGTGGTTTGTGTGTTGAAGGGCTTGGCTCTGCCTCCTCAGCTGAGGCATCACACACCGTTGTGATGCTGTCCAACTGAAACAGAAGTGAGGGCAGGGAAAGGTGGAATTTAAGGACACTGCAGGAGAAGACCACAGAATAAGCTGCCCTTGGTTGTCTTGACAGTTTTGTTGTCCTGAGCATGAGAAATGGCAATTCCTTGCCTTTCTCCATGTACTTCTGAGTGTCCATATGCCTGTCATAGCTCCCCGTGGCTGCCCCTGCTTTAGGCAGTGAGAGGACAAGGGTGCTGGGGTGAGTTTGCTCTGTATTCCAGCAGGACCTTCTCTCACAAGAGGCTTGGCCTTTCTGCAGTTTCAGAAAGACACCAAGGATGCCCAGGAGCTCTTGAAGAAGGTGGATACAGACCTGGACCAAAAATTCAGCCCGGAGTTCAAGGACAGATACCAGCTGGAGTCTCTCCTCCGGGAGCTGGATGTGAGTATTGGAGCAGGCAGGTCCACAGCAGCAGGAGCTGGTGGCCCTTAGGCACTGAGGGAGGGACATCCCTGCCAGTGCAGGCATCTAGCCCAGCTTTCACCACGGCAAGCAGCAGGACCACACCGCTGCCTCCTTTTGCCTGGCCTTCACACAAGTCTTCCTTCCCCTCCAGCTAAGAGATTGCCTCTCCCATAGCAACCTAATTGCTCACTGAGCTGGTTTTTATTTGTTCTCTCTCAGTTACTGCTCACTCAGGGAGGGAGCAGATTTAGATCTGCTGCCAGAGGTGTGGAACGTGCTGTGCGGCGAGAGCCTGGTGCTGAGAGAGATCACCCACTCGGGAAGGGCTGTGCTGAGCCCAGCCACTGGCCCAGCTCCAGCCGCAGCATGCTGCAGCAGGCTCAGCTGATGCACGTGTCCCAGGACAGCTGAGAGCTGTTCCTCAGAGCTGTCCCTCTCCTCCTGCCTGTTCCAGCCCATTCCACATTGCAGGATACCCACTTGCACAGCTAGAGACAGAGCTGCTGATGAGAGCCTTTCCATGGGGCTCTAATTAGAGGTAATAGCCAGAAAGGGGGCTGCCCATCAACATGCGGCCACACCAATATGTATCGCAAACCAGGCATGCCTGGCATTGCCTGGGGGTTAGTGCTAAGACGTGGGAACTCACAGG
This sequence comes from Psilopsiagon aurifrons, assembly GCA_025447955.1. Classification (NCBI taxonomy): domain Eukaryota; kingdom Metazoa; phylum Chordata; class Aves; order Psittaciformes; family Psittacidae; genus Psilopsiagon; species Psilopsiagon aurifrons. The sequence goes on from JAOEHY010012647.1 coordinate 10,113, forward strand.
CATAATCTCAGTCGTCAGCATGGCTGCAAAAGCAGACAGGAGAGCACAGGAGCACAGGTGTAGAAACAATGGCTGCAGAGCAGCACCCAGGAGCCATTTTCACTAACATAAGCAAAGGAGAAGCCACAGTGTCTGTCCCAGCTGTACACTGGCACACTTTCCTCCCAGCTGGGAAAGCGCAGAAGCTCAATCTTCCCGCATTTCCCTACTGGTTTTGGTCATTGCCCTGTGCTAGGACCAGGAGAAGGCCTTGGACAAGTATGAGGAGGTGGTGAAGTCGCTGCAGGAGCGCAGCCAGCACATCCTGCCCCTGCGGTACCGCCGCTCCACGCCGCTCCAGCCCGTCCCTGTGGAGGCTCTCTGCGAGTATGAAGGCGAGCAGGTAACATCCCCTCATCCCGTGAGCAGTGCAGGGGTGCTGTGAGGGAACAGCTCGTCGGGGGCACTGGGGATGGGAGAGGTTTTGCTAGTGCCCAAGCAGCAATGTCTTCTGCAGTGCAGATAAGGGTGAAGGTTGTGATCGCCCCTGTGGGAAAGCAGGTTCTGCAGCTCAGGAGGGGCAGTGCAGGAGGGATCTGGGGGGACACAGCCTCTGGACTGTGTGCCCATCACACACACTTCAGGAGGTTGTGACAGCTCGGCTGTCACAGTCCCACACTCCCTGCGCTGGGATGAAGATGTCCGGGCATGTTCTGATCAAAAGGACTCCCCACTATCACTGGCACAGCCCCAGCAGGCATCCCCTCATCCCTGCCATCATGGGATCAGTCCTTAGTAGCTGACCAAAGCGATGGGCCAGCAAAGCCAGCAGCCACCCCAGGAGTGGCAGGGGCCTGGCATGGAACGAGCAGCTCCAGCTGACTCAGCTGCCTGCCTCTCCAGAAAGGAAAGCCACAGCACAGCCTTAGGAACGCCTTCTCATCTCTGCCCCAGTGGGAATCTGCTTGTTGTGGCTGTTGCAAGAGGAGGCATGGCTTCATACCTGGAGGCTCTGGGGAGGGAGGAGCAGGCACATGGGGTTTTGGCAAGCAGCAGACACTTGGAGATGCAAGAGGGTGCCAAGCAAAGGGAGCGGGGTTTATGCCGGTCCTGCCTCCCTGCAGTGCAGCTCCCTGGGGCTGCCGGCATGGAGCAGGGTGGGTGGTGTGTCCTGACCTGCTGCTGTGACTGGTTCTTGTTCCCCAGGGCCAGATAAGCCGAGGAGCCCACTATACCCTGCAGAAGAACAGTGGAGACATTTGGGAAGTGGCAGACGGCTCGGGAGACAAGATCAGCGCCCCAGGGGTCTGCTTCATGATCCCCCCGCCTGACGCAGAAGCAATAGCACTGGCAGACCAGTATGTGCCCCCCAGCCTTGCCATGCCCCACAGCCTTTGCCCTTGCTTTCACCAGCCCAGGCCATGCCACAAGTGCTGTGCAATGCATCTAGCAGTGCCGATGGCGGCCTCAATTCCTGCAGCCTAAGCAGGTTCCTCCTCCTGGAGGAATTCCTGCACCCTCCTTCTTGCACACAAGATCCCACCCGGCAAACTGGGGTCAGCTCAGAGACATCGAGGTTCCCCCTCCTCTGAGGGGCATTAAGGCAGGAGGAGCTACCCATGTCTCCCTCAGCAGGCAAGTGGCTGCCTTTGCTGCCTGTCCCCTGCTCTCAACACTCCAGTGACCACACTGCTCTACCCCTTCATCAACACAGGGTGAAGGTGCCTTTCACCACCTTGCTTCAAGGCTGCCATGAGAGGGGCCAGGTCTTACAAGCCCCTCTAGAGCTGCATCTCCTTCCCGGAGCAGCACTGAGATGAGCACCAGGGCAATAGAGGGGACAAGGGCATGCCTGATCTCACGTCTGTGCTGTCCTGTTATGCAGAATTGCCAATCACTACGTGAGGGTGAAGGAGAAAACAACCAACTGCAAGAACATTCTCCAGCAGCGCTACGAGGGGCTGAAGGCAGACAGCATTGGAGGTGAGGCTCTGGAAGGGCGGCCTGGGGCTTGCCCCTTCGAGGCACAAGGTGGCTGCTGTAGCCTTGAGCGTAGGTGGTGGTCCATCTTACGGGGATGTCACTGAGAGCTTTCCATCTCCTAATGATCCTGGGGACAAGAGTGTTGGGCTGGGTGCAGGGGCAGAGCAGCCAGGTTGCATTTGCAGCAGGCAGGGCTCAGGGAGAGGAGGAGGCTGCGGGTTTTGCACTCACCAGTGGGATTGAGCCTAGACCCAGCTTCCAATCGTCTTGAGCCTGGTCCCCCCCCATTATCCAGATGCTGCATCGGTTCAGGGGCGCCAGCTTCTGGCAGGGCTGGAGAAGGTGAACAGCGACCTGGACAAGCAGGAGAAAGCCATAACAGCAAACCTCCGTCCACCGCTGGAGCAGAGTCGGGCTGTGCAGGACAGCACCGAGCGCTCCAAGGACCTCAAGGTATGGGGTTGTGGCAGCACATGGACAGCTCTGTACATGGACCATGCTCCTCCCAGGAGGTCTGCAGGGAGGTTCTCACTATGCTGGCTGCTGCAAGCGCTCCCTGAGCCAGGAACACACAGGAACGGAGTGATGCTTACAGCTGCTGCCTCTTCCAGTGGATGGGGGGCAGCCCTTTGAGCAGCCTCACAAGCCATAAACCTTTTTGCCCTGGTTCTGGCCCAGCTTGGTCACAGAAAGGTTGAATGGGAAGAAGGTGATAGCTGCAGAGTGCAGGCTGTGAGGAACAGAGGGAAGCCCTTGAGTTTTGATCCTGCCCATAGGCCCTGTCCCATGCCCTGTTCCCTTGTCTCAGCTAGCAGCTGTTAAACTTTGCCACCACCATCACCAGCTCAGAAAGGAGCAGAAAAACACCTATGGTTCAAGGCATGGTTTCTGCCTGTGTACCTGCTCTGCTAGGCTCCAGTGCTGGTAGCATCCCAATCCTTTCCTCTCCTTCAGAACCATAATTAAGCCAGATTCCATGCCACAAACCTCCCTTGGTTTAGGAGGAAGTTCAGGTCCTGGTTACGTCACCTGCCAAAGGCTGTGTAAAAATCCAAGTGCTACCACAACTGAAAGCAAATTGCTCCAACTGCCTGCAGCACATTGATGTTTAGGCCATAATTCATCTGTCAGGTTGCAGAGCCCAGTGATCCACAGGAGTGCAGCACATTTCTAACAGAGCTGGAGCTGCTGGGAACCACTCCCCCACCGGTTTCTTTGCTAAGGGCTAGCTAGGCTGCCCAGACATCAACAGAGAAAAATCAACAGAAAATAACCAAAATAGTATTTTTTCAGCCCTAAAGGGCTGAAAGGCACCTGCCATCAAACAAGCCCTCAGCCCTGACCTCTCTTCTCACACTGGACAGCCAAGGGTCAGCTGCTTTGTAGGTACAAGGCCCTAGTTCAGTTGCTATAGTGGCTTTATTCCTACTTTAGAACATCACCAATGAGGTCCGTCGCATTGAACCTGAGAAAACGAGGAAGATCCAGGAGTGTGAGGTCTTCATTGAATCTGTGCCTAACACCGGCAGCGCCACCTTGGTAAAGAACAAGGTGGAGAACACCAACAAGAAGTACGACCGCGTGGTCCAACTGCTCAGCGCTGCCCAAGAGAAGTAAGTCATGGCTTAAATCATGGCTTGAGCCTGGGATAATGTAGGAACCTGCAGCAGGTAGGTGCAGGTGTGGGTAAACACCTTTCCTCTTGTGTCCATGCAGAGTTGAGGTGGCCACGCACCTTGAGAGGAGCCTCCAACAAGGCCGAGATCTGTTGTCTACCTACGAGAACCAGCTGGTCACAGATGACACAGTACCAGAGGACCTGCGGGTGGTAGACCGTAAGAAAGAAGAGCTGCTGGTGAGTGTTTTCCCCGGAGCGTTTTCTGCCCTACTGACACGCTCCACATACAAAACCACTTTCCAAGAGCTGAGGCAATTGCTACTCACGTCACAAGCTCAAATCGATTGGTAAAGGGATGTCTCACCCCAGCTGGAGATGAGACCTCATGTTAACTGCAGTAATCTCACTTACTTTAAACACAAGCCATTTCCAGTCCCAAACCAGAAATCAAATGACAGATCACAAGTATTCAGCTGGCAAAAGGACTAATGGAGAAGTGAAGGATAAAATAGTCTGGGAAAAGCTGATGCTTGAAAAACTGGACCTAGCAAGGCTCCAAGAACACTTAACCATGAGGGAAAGCTACCAGCCAAAATGGGCAATCCTTCTGCTGTAGAAAGGCCAAGAACTGGTTAGTCTAGCGCTTTCCAACCTCCTTCAGCTTTTCCATCAAGTCCCCAGGTTCAGAACAGCATGCAAAACTTCCACAGCTCCTTCTGGAATTGTTGCACTGGCAGGAACAGGGTTTAAAGCTTGCATAAGGAGTACCAAATATATTTTGCACATAGTGTGCTTGCTTTTAAAGGTTAACAGGCAGGGAAAGGAGCAAGAGCTAGCTTTTCACCCCATCTGGTTTATCAGTTGGCTCTGCTTACAATGCAGGCCTCTAACTTGCTTCTTCACAGCTCAGAGCACTACTGCAGCTCAGCTTTCCTCACCATCCTCTGCAGCTCCAGTGCACTTGCTGAAGTTACAGGGGAACAGTGACAGAAGTCGGGCGTATGTGCAGCCCTGGAAAATCCCCCTCTCTTGCCTTTTCCACAGGCCATGAGCACCGAGCTCCAATCCAAAAGGTTCCTGCTCAATGAAGCAGAGCAGAACTTGCTAAGGACAAAGACGTGTTCCAACACGCTGGCCAGCAAGTTCCAGGAGCACTGCCCTGACATTGAACGTCAGGAAGCTGAGCTCTACAAACTCAACCAGCGCTTCAACAACCTCAGCAAGCAGATCGACCACAGGTAAAACTCTGGGAGAGAATCTAGCCAGGACTGGACCAACCTGGATAGCTGGGATATTTACAGCAGAGTTGGAACTCCACTGAATGTGGAATGCCACTAGGCATGTAGTGAAAGGACAAGGGGGGATGGCTTTGAACTGAAAGAGTGTAGACTTAGATTAGACATTAGGTAGAAATCCTTCCCTGTGAGGGTGCTGAGGCACTGGCACAGGGTGCCCAGAGAAGCTGTGGCTGTCCCATCCCTGCAGTGTTCAGGGCCAGGTTGGACGGGGCTTGAAGCAACCTGGTCTGGTGGAAGGTGTCCCTGCCCACGGCAGGGGTTGGGACTGGATGAGCTTTAAAGTCCTTAACCTAAACCAATCTGGGTTTCTATTAATCCGGAAGAGGCATAACACTATCAGGAGAATAAGGAGTTGCAGAAGGGCTTCCAGGGAGGCCTAAGGTGGAAAAGAGGTTTCTGGCGTGCTGGGTCAATCTGGACAGCCTGTAGGACTAAACACTTTTGCAACAGAGATGGGGATTTTGGCAAGGGAGCAACTCCATCTCAAATCTGTCTTTAGGAAGCAGGGGAAGTGGGGATGGGTTAGGAGGTGCTTGCAGGAGACAAAGGAGATGTGACAGTGCTGAAGCTGAGCCAATTTTCCTGCAGAATGCAGACCCTGCAGAAAGCAGAAAGTGCCTATTCCAACTACCGCAGCAACTATGACAAAGTCAACCAGTTCCTGTGCAACATCCCCAACTATGAGCCCCAGGAGACTGACAACATCCAGCAAGTGGAGATCAAGCTGAAGAACCAAGCGGTAATTCTGTCTTGAGAGCATTCTGGGAGCTCCACTTGGAGAGGAGGAGCAACACTAAAAGATAAGGAATAGGACTGAGATAGCTCCTGAATGTCAAATAGAAAATGATAAACAGTTACTTGATTTATATGTTTTTATGCTGTAAGGTCCCACTGTCCTACCTGTGCCTTGCTTACACATAGCAGGGCAGCTTGAGAAGGTTTTCATTCTCAGGGTTGTAATTTTAAAATGGCAACCCTCAAAAAGACTGAACAATGCATTTGGATTTTGTGTTCCCTCTGATGTGTGTCTCTGTGCATGCCAGGCACTCCTCAGTGACATTGCAAGCAAGGAACAGGAGGTGCAGAAGGTCTCAGCCACAGCTCAGCAGTACCAGCAGGCAGTGAAGGTAAGGACTGGGAGAACTAATATAGAAGTACAGAATAGTTTGTGTTGAAAGGGTCCTTTAGAGGCCATCTAGTCCAATCCCATTGCACTCAGACCATGCTGTTCCAAGCCCCGTCCAACCTGGCCTTGAACACTGCCAGGGATGGGGCAGCAACAGCTTCTCTGGGCAACCTGTGCCAGTGCCTTACCACCCTCATTGTAAGAATTTTCTTCCTTATATCCAGTCTGAATCTCCACTATTTTAGTTTAAAACCATCATCACTTGTCCTATTGCTAAAGCCCTGCCAAAAAGTCTGTCCTCAGCTTTCTTCTAAGCTCCTCTAGGTACTGAAGGGCCATAATTAGGTCTCCCTGGAGCCTTCTTTTCTCCAGACTCAACAACTCCAGCTCTCTCAGCCTGTCCTCATAAGAGGTGCTCATCCCTCTGATCATTTTTATGGCTTCCTCCAGCCGCATTCTAACAGGTTCAGATCTTTCTTATACTGACAGCCACAGAGCTGGAACATGACTGCAGGTGGGATCTCACCAGAGTAGAAGGGGAGAATCACCTACATCCTGCAAGGAGCTCCATAAAGCAAGCCTAGTGCTCTTGCTCAGTCAACATAGGTTGTATCTACTCTAACACTGACATCATGTGGCCATTAGCATGGCAACTGGCTTGCATTTATTGTCTGGCAGAGGAGGACTTCCACTCCAAACCCATCATTAGTAAGAGGTAACTCCAAAGTTAGCACACGCTGCAGGTGCACTGTTATGGTCACCTGGTAGCACCTGACCCAAATTGCTGAGAGGTTCTGCCTCCAATGCTCTGGGTCCCATCAGCCTCAGAACGCACCTATAACACAGGTCAAGGGAAGAAGTCACTAAAGCCAGGGTTTAGGAGCAATCTGTGCATGATAGGGACCTGGTAATCTCACTTTCTGCCTGGGAATTTCTTCCTACAGGACTATGAATTGGAGGCTGAGAAGCTACGGTCCATCCTGGACCTGGAGAACGGCCGCAATGGGTATATGAGCAAGAAGCCCAGACTTCAGTCTCCAGCTGCAAAAGTGAAAGAGGAGGTAAATAAGGGGTTGCCCACAGAGAGCTAAAGCAGATGACAGCTTATGGGACTAGTGGGGATTTTGCAGGCAGTTCTAGTTACTGTCACTGACTTTAATCATGAAGGGACTGTAGGGGAGGGCAGAGAGACAGAAGAAGGGATTTTTCATCATTCTTAACCCATCAGTTTTCTAGGCTGGGCTGGCCAGAATAAGAAAGGGATGACACTGGATGGAGCACTTTCTGAAAGGGGGAAAAGGGAAAGAAAAGCCAAACTCTGCAAGTTTTTATCCCTCCACTCTTTCAGAGTGAGATTTCACCACCAAAGATCACATGCTCACACAGTGAGAGCACGCCAGAAGCTACTTCGTTATGCAGGATCTGTTCAATGGCTGCCTCAAACTCATCCTGCCTATCGAAGGAAGTGTCCAGATGGTTCTTCCTCAGCTGCATATTTTTGCGTATCTTGAGTAGGAAACATACAGTATAACAAGTGTGTGTGTGGCTGAGAATCACTCTTCCTCCCCTAAAGCTCCCCCAAAGCAGGTAGAAGGTTTTTAGCGGAGTGCCCAGGGTTACTTCTTTAGGGCCAGTTGTTTCTATGAAGTAAAGCTCCCCTGGTTCCACCACCTCTTTTCAACGCATTTTTGATCCACAGGAAGCTGTTCTGGCAGCCAAGTTCACCGAAGTAAATGCTGTGAACAAACAGAGGCTGCAGAACCTGGAGTTTGCTCAGAGCCTCCTGCGGCAGGTAAGTGATCACCAGAAGCACTGTGATACTGAAAGGAGGCATGGAAATGATACACACGTGTGCCTTTGTGTTACAAGTTGAACTGAAAACAAATGCAGTGTTTCATAGCCCCCAGTCATTAATCAGTAGACACATCAGACAACCCCTCTGTGTTTCCCAGCCCCATCTCCCACTCACCCTAGGAAGCTCTGCATCATTTTGAACACTTTTACCAAATGAGGCCAGCATTAGTGTCCTTCATGTCTAAAAGTTTTGTTCTGAGAACAATGGGCATTGCAAAAACAGTTCTCACGCTGGGAATCCACAGATCCGTTCAAGGGCAGCCTGTTTGCATATATCCCCTGTTCAGCATTGGTAGCAGGCAACCGCCATAAAGCAAGCTCAACATCCCCCTCTGATATTGTCACAGGAAGCATTGAAAACGAGCACCAAACCCACAATTGTTTGGTAGCTGTTGACTACATATTCTTTTCTCAACAACAGCAACCAGAGGTTCAAGTGACAGAAGACTTTGTCCAGAGCAAAAAATCCCTTAGGCCTGTGGAAGAAGTCTGGAAGCTGAAAAAGGAACTTGAAGATGAGACGCAGCGTCGGCAGCAGCTAGAAGCAGAAATCAAAGCCATTCAGAGCAATATTGTCCACCTGCAAAACCAGAAGCCCCAAGAAACTGTCGTTACAAAAGAACTGCTGAAGAAAGTGCCTGACCCTCAGCTGGAGGAGAGCTTCCACAAACTGCAGCAAAACCTGGCTGAAGAGCAGCGCAAGAACCAAGTCCTCCAGGATGAGCTGGAGGCTCTTAAAATCAGGCTGCGTGTTCTGGAGCATGAGAAGAGGGAGGGAGGGCAGGAGTATATAGTGAAAGAGGTACTGCGTATTGAACAAGACAAGGCTCAAGCTGATGAAATCCTGAAGCTCAAAGAAGAATTGGAAGAGCTCAGGAGGCAGGAAGGAACTAGAGAGAATGAAGTCATCCTCTTACGCCAACAAATTGCTGTGCTGTCCAGCGAGAAGAACAAAGAGCAGGAGAAGGTAACAGAGAAGGAGGTGCTGAAGCTGCAGAATGATCCCCAGCTGGAGATGGAATTCCGGATGTTGCAAGAGAACAAGCAGAGGGAGAGCGCCCTTCGGCAGAAGCACGAGGAAGAGCTCAGCTTCCTCCAGGACAAGCTCAAACGTCTGGAGAAGGAACGGGCCATTGCCGAGGGCAAAATCACCGTCAAGGAGGTGCTGAAGGTAGAGAAAGACTTGGCCATCGAGAGAGAGGTGAATGAGCTCCGGCGTCAATACGAAGATGAGAAGTCCAAGGGCCGTTCCAATGAGAGGGAGAAGGCTGAGCTGCTCAGGAAGATCCAGCTGCTGGAAGAAGAGAACTCCAAGGTGGTCGTCCAGGAGAAAGTGCGTGAGATTGTGCGCCCTGATCCCAAGGCTGAAAATGAAGTCGCCAACCTTCGGTTGGAGCTGATAGAACAGGAGAGGAAATACCGCGGTGGTGACGAACAGCTGAAGAGCTGCCAGAATGAGCTGGCTGCTCTGAGGAACAGAGGGCCACTGGTAGAAGTCAAAGAAGTCATTAAGGAGGTCATTAAGTACAAGAATGATCCAGAAACTGAAAAGGAACTACAGCGACTCCGGGAGGAAATCATTGAGAGGACAGGAGCAATTGAAAGAGCTGACCTTGAAATCTACCAGCTGAAACAAGAGATACAAGCTTTGAAAGACACCAAACCTCAAGTGCATATGAAAGAAGTTGTTCAAGAAATTCTGCAGTTTCGGGAAGACCCCAAGACTAGAGAGGAGGTCGAGTCCCTGAGAGTGCAATTAGCAGATGAACAGATGAAACACATTGACCTGGAGAGGGAACGCCTTCTTCAAGAAGAGAAAGTAAGACAGAAGGAGGAAGAGCTCTCCCAAGTGAAGGAGAAAGTGGTCCAGCAGGAAGTAGTGAAATATGAGCAAGATCCTGCCTTGAAAGCCGAAGTCAACTCCTTCTCTCAGAGCATTGAGAGTGAGCTGAAGCAGATTGATGGCCTCCGTGAGGAGCTCCGCAAGCTGCAGAGGAGGCGATCGGAGCTGGAGCGTCAGCTTGAAGAACTGGAGAAGGAGAGACAGGCACGCAGAGAAGCCGAGCTGGAGGTGCAGAGGCTGAGAATTAGGCTGAATGAGTTGGAAGAACAGGAAAGGGAGACAACAGAACGAGTTACTGTGAAACAAAAAGTGATCCTTCAGCAAGATCCCCAGCAAGAGAAGGAACACTCCCTCCTCAAGCTGGAGCTAGAAGAAGAGAAGCACCGGAGACAAGTCCTGCAAACTGAACTAGAAGCCCTGAGAAAGAAGCTCCTTTCTTTGGAGAAGATGGAGGTCAAAGAGAAAGTGGTCTTTTCAGAGAGTGTCCAAGTGGACAAAGGAGACACTGAGTATGAGATTCAAAAGCTGAAGAGCAATCTGGAGGAAGAAAGCAGGCGGAAGAGGGAGCTAGATGCAGATATTAATCGCCTCGAAACCAGGCTGTCTGAGGTGGAATTCAACAACTCCAAGTCATCAAAGGAGCTAGACTTACTAAGGGAGGAGAATCACAAACTACACCTTGAGAAACAGAACCTGCTGATGGAAACCAGGAGACTGCAGTCAGAGATTGAACTCACAGCAACAGAAGCTCAGGATCTGAGAAACATGACCCATGTGGACAGTGGAATAAGCCTAGACTCCAGATTCCAAGCTTTGGAAAGAGAGTTAGATGATCTGAAGCAGTTATCCAGAGAAAAAGATGCAGAGATTGAGCAACTCCAAAATCGCCTTAAGACAGTGGCTATCAAGAGGGAACAAAGAGAGAACCACCTGAGGCGCTCCATTGTGGTCATTGACCCTGATACAGGAAAAGAAATGTCTCCGGAGGAAGCTCATGTCTTTGGCCTCATTGAGTGGAGCCTGTTTGTCAAACTGAAGAGCCAGGAATGTGACTGGGAGGAGATCTCAATAAAGGGTCCCAATGGGGAATCGTCTGTAATCCTTGATAGGAAGTCTGGTAGAGAGTTCTCAATTGAGGATGCCCTGAAGAGTGGGAGGCTAACCACGGCTCAGTACAACAGTTACCTCAACAAGGAGATGTCGATCCAGGAGTTGGCAGTCTTGGTGTCGGGAAGTAACTACACAGCGCTCCCTCCACTTTAGCAACTTTCCTGAAGAGCAGCTGATCAGAGCTGCACCAGATGTTACCTACCAGATCACTGCAAATCCTCGCCCTCCTTTGCATCTTCCAAAATGCTAGAGCCTCTGCCCCAGCCATGCTACGAAGCCACACTGCTTGCTGTCATACACTGCAGAAAAGCACCACCAGCAGTAGAGAACATGTTTGTCAGGACAACAGCAAAACCTTCTACCCCTCTTCATCCTTACCTACTCACTCAACCTAACAAAACCCAAGACAACAGCCTCAGGACAGTGAAGTACCTGAAGTCCAAAGACTCGGTAGAACCTGCAGTTTCCTCAGTGTAGTCACATAAAAAGCTGTACATAGCAGTCATTAGAGACTGAAAGTCAAGACAACTCTGAGGTGACCAGCAGGAGCTGGTTCCATCAGCTGCATGATGGTATGCCAGAGAGTCCATCATGCACAACTGAACGATGGGATCACCTTCCGAGAACACCAGCTGTGTAAAAACAAAGGTGTGCTACACATCACAGTTAAGTGTCTCCACACCAACACCTAAACACCATCATCTTGTTCACCTACATGCCTAAGCTGCTGAAGAACAGTGAAGCAGATGTACTTTGACGGCGTCAGCTGTAGATCCAGGAGGAGCATTCAGACCAGAGAGGTCAACAAAAAGTATGTGAAGAGGTGGCAGTACTGCCCAACACGAGACGGTCGTGTAGAACAAGCAGCTGTACCCAAACGCAGAGTGCCTTCAGAACAGTTCGCTCACCTCATGGTTCAAAGCCATTTGTGCTGGTATTTTACTGGTTGGAGTTACACGCATCTACATGTTTCATTTACTCGTGTAAGGGAATGGGAAATAGAGGGGAATTCTATTTATAGTACAAAATAAAAAGGCAGTGATTCCAATCAGAAGTTGGGTTTTCTTTCTCGGTTACACAGTCTCTTCATCTTTGGCTTTACAAGAAGATGGCACTTCAGAGTCAAAGTTAAAAACTGCAACTGTTCATTTTAGCTGTTGACTTTTTTCCAAGAGGGGAATTGCTGGAGCAGCATTAAAGCTGGGACTAATTAGTATTAGATGAGAATGAAGTGCACTAAGGAATGGAACCTGCAGCTGCCACATCTAGGAGCTTCCACGTCTAGAGCACATTCTTTTCCCCCAAATTCCAGCTAATACCCAAACCTCAGTAAACAGATAAGGATTGGACTGTGACGAGACAAAGGGAAATGGCTTTACCCTGACAGAGGGGAGATCGAGATGAGCTCTTAGGCAGAAGTTCTTCCCTGTGAGGGTGCTGAGGCGCTGGCACAGGGTGCCCAGAGAAGCTGTGGCTGCCCCATCCCTGGCAGTGTTCAAGGCCAGGTTGGACGGGGCTTGGAGCAACATGGTCTGGTGGAAGGTGTCCCTGCCTGTGGCAGGGGGTTGGAACTGGATGGGCTTTAAGGTCCCTTCCAACCCAAACCACTCTATGATTCTATGAAACTCTGCTGTCGCCAAAAGCAGCTGTAAGCATTCACTGCACATCCACAAGGCTCTGGGGATTAACACTATTATTTTACCTTTGTGAATCAAAGTATCTCACAGGATCACACTGTTGCTGCAGGGGCTAAACCTCACAGACCTTCTTTCAAGCAGATGTCAACTTCAAGTACCAGCAGGAGCACATTGTATCAGAATATGTAAACCTACTGCCACCATGGCTAGAAACAGAGCTGTAGTTTACCTACTACATAAGAGACTTCAGTTAAAACAGTGAATAATTCATTAATCAAGAAAAAGACGATCAAGAGATGATCATCCAAGCTGAAATGCTTGAAAACAAAATCATGAAACTACAGGTAAGGAGATGGGAAAAAAAGCATTTTGGAAACTTGAAACGATTTATTCAGTTGCTCTGTACAAGATGAACAGTTTGCATACCACCCCCACCATCTTCAGCAAGACAGTCCCAACACACTAAAAAATACCATAGTAACCTGCAGCTCTTATACCCAAAAGGAGCTGCTGTCTGAAGCACATGCGATGGGAGCATTGCAAGTTTCCTCTCAAGGCAGAGATGCCAGAATCCTGGCTCCCATCCACTGCTGGGCCTCTGCACAGTTCTGCCTTGCCATGACTCTGCTCCATCCCATTCACTCATTCATTATAGCATGTAAAGAAAAAATATCCCACAGAAATTCCACCAAAGAAACATTTCCCTGAGGCAAGAGGCTTCGCTAAATTCCTAGAAGGAGGGCATTCTGCTCCGGCCACGCACACGGTGCTTCCCAGCAGAAGCAGTCAAGTGAAAGCAAAGAGAGGGAGTAGAACCAGTACCTCAAATCACTCGCCGAGGGTCCCTATCCTGCAGGTATCCAAGCACTCTGTCAGCTACCAGGGGAAGCAGGATCAGGCCTTCAATGAGAACCATGCGGCATCTACTGCTCAGAGTCCATCAACAACTGCTGTGCTTAGTTTTAATATCTAGTTCTGTCTTTGGCTCTTTTGCTACAACCTAGGTATTTTCTGTAAACAAATTTTAGATCTGAGCTGCTTATTCTATTTAAATACAAACAATGCACTGATCTTGGGAAATTATCTATCAGCTCAAACTGAAAACAGTCAAAACCAGGGAAAACTAAAGTAAAGATTTGCTGGTATACTCCATGTCAGCATCCTTCCCAAAGCTCCCAAAGGAAGGCTGCAACCTTTTGCTTGAAATACCAGTGAAGTCTGTGTGGATCAGCACTACTCCTGCACGATTCAGATGTGGCTCGGGGGTGGGGAGGCTGAGCAAGGGCAAACTGGGAGGAGAACAGAAAATCAAACCCCACATTGCTCCGCTGGATCCAAAGCCTGCCCTTGGTGCACTGACTGAAAGGGTGCTCAGGAGAAGTATTTACGTCTGAAAATTACAAATTCACAAGACAATTCCAGAAGGTCCCATTCCTGCAGCTGCAACAAGCACATGATCCTAGTGCAGAAGTCATTAAGGAAAGCAGTATTATTCTCTGGAATTCACTTGACTAAATAGTGACCTTGGTTAACAAAGATCATTCCCTCTGCCCACCAAAGAGATCCTAACTGGCAACCCTAGGAAAGAATGGCTTTAAGGGAGGGTCTGGAACCCACCTGCACGTCCTCAGCTACAAACTGGTGCTCTTGCTGGGTTTGGTGCTGTGTTCACAGGCACCAGGACACCACTGAAGTCCAGACAGTGCAGCTTTTTGTTTTTTTCTTTTTTGATGTGCAACCATAAAAAGCTCTATTAAATAAACAGAATACATTTTAAATACAGAATGATTAAAAAAGGGTTAAGGAGCACACAAAATAGGGCAGAAATGTGTGTCGCTAGTCCATTCTTGCTCCACCATAAAAGGCACTGGAATTATGTCTTCCTATACATGTGACATGCTGAGAAGTGTCCCAATCAATCCAATGCGTTCAATGGTAATGAGGATAAAACTGAGCAGGAAAAAAGCATCCCTTTGGAGGAAAAAAAATCCAAAACCCAGAAGAATCAGAATTCTCAGAGTCAATGACTGCATCTAAAAATGTCTCTCTAAAGAGCCTTCCTTCTCCTCCAGAGGGGAACATCAGGTGGTTTGTTAGACTCACCACACAGGAAAGGATAAGTTCTTCATTGAACTGTAGCAGTGTTTTATAGTACAATTGAACAGTTCCTTAAATGTCCTCAGAAAGCACTGGCAGTACTAGAATTATCCAAGTAAATCAAAAGCAGAAGAAGAAAGCGCCTTCCATACCCTCCACTGGGAGACCAAGGAGGTAACTGGACTTGGAGGTACTCGGCAGGTACAGACAGAGGTGGGTGAGAATCCCCTACAAGAAGCTGAGCCACCCGTGTCTCCCTGCGAGTTCCAGCTCCTGCCAGTGCCAGGGAATGCATGAAGGGCAGCAGCAATAAAACAGTGCTACAAAATGCATCTCTCATTAGGGCATGGTGCAAGGTGGCTTAGCTCTGAGCGCCTCTGAGCCAACACACCAACAAGCTCTTCATTGTGGTTCAGTCTCCAGTTGTCACGAAGGAAAAAAGAAAAGAGGGAAAAACCCCAAAGACACAGCCGGTATTCAAAGTCCATGACGTGTTCCTCTTGGCTTTATCCTATGCGTGCTGTATCCTATGCTCCTTGCAGACGTCACAACTTGCGCTGCTGAGCATTGGACCCTTTGCCATGAAGCTGAGAAGCATCTGAAAGAAAAGAAAACCAAGTGGGAAAGGGATTGAGCATCAGCTCCACAGAGCTGCGTGCAGCTGGGGCAGCCAGATCCCTCTGCACAGAAAGACCTTCCTCTGCCTACCAGCTCCAAGGAACTGGGGTAAGAGGATGTGCTTGGAGACATCTCACAACTGTGAGCAGCCCTGGCTCTGCACCTGAGTTAATGACTTGGGAAGCACTGAGGGTCTCCTGTGGCCTCCCAGCAAAGGCACCAGAGCATAGATTCAGATTGCTGGTTGATAGCTACCCTATGCCCTTCTCTAATAGCCACCCTACCATGTCTCCCCATTCAGGAAACTAGAAATATGTGGTATTGGCTGCCTTGCATCTGAAAGTGGTTTGAAGTAATACCGATAGTACACCTTTGCTGCTGTAGTGAAGGCTTTAGCTGTCCACTGAAACAGGAACAGGAAACAGGAATGTAATCACTGAAGTACCATAAAGGAACAGAAGTGGAGGGGAAAGAGAAAATGAACTGAAGAGAGAAAAAGGAAGGAAGGAAGTTTAAGGAAGCAGAAGTTTTCAAGGAGCAATTAAAGTACCATCAATGATGAACAAATGGGCGTACCAAGATGCACAGTTAAGCAGCAGCAGCACTGAGCAGTGTGACAACAGCTTGTTCTCCAGGACAAGGACAGTCCATTCCATGCAAGAGCTCAGCCCCACCCAGCACATCACACTTCTGAAGCGAGCAGTCAGAACCATCGCCACAGCACCAGCACACAAGCATCTCCCCCAGCAGCAGAGACACACAAGCAAGCACTGACTGCTCCTTGCTCAGGTGCTGTGTGATGAATGCTCATATAAGCATTTTCATGAGATACATCAGCATTTGTATTGCATTTGTAGCAACCTCCCAACACACTGGCATCCTCACAGCTTTCAGACAGAGCAATGTGGTTCTGGCCACCTGCTTAGGCAGCCAGGCACAGTTTATGCCACAATATAAGTTAATACATTTTGAGATTATGGTGGCCGCTTCAGTACTGACTGTGTCCTTATCCAGAACTCCAAAACTGGTAATGTTCCCAGAGATGACAGAACGAGGCTCAATCTCTAATCTTTATGAGAGAACACAGTGAGAAGGCAGGTCCCTGATGCAGCTGTCTCAATTATGTTTTTCTTCACTTATTCTAGTCACCCTTTGTCTACTCACAGCTTCTGGCACTACATCCTGCTAAAAAGCAGGCCATCCAGAAGTTCTTTTGTTAGAAACTGTGTAAGCAACATTGAAGTAACCACTCTAAAATCCCTCAGGTAATGGACAAAAAACTCCTAGTGACACAGAATACATTTCACAAGCCATGTTCAAACAGAAATCAACTATCTCACTCTCCAGTAACTGAATTTACAATCAGGAAGGGGCTGTCACACCAGTGACTGCTGCTAGTAGCTGCTGCTTCTGCTCTACACACTGGAGCAGTGTAAACAACCCACCTGAGACCAACTTCAGGCAAAGAAGCAAAGACAACAAATCCTTTCTATCTCCCCAGGGCACAGCACTTGCTTCTTTCTTCAGCAAAGAGCAGCTCCACAGTAAACGGCATTTTAGCCTATGCTGGCCACAGAAGGCCACCTGAACCCCAGCACTTCTAAGGCAGCAGTACCACATCCACTCCTAAAGCAGGCCCATATTCCCCAGGGAGACAATCCAACAGGAGCAGGCACCATGACAGCACTGAACTGCACTGAAGTGCTGAAGAACACTTGATCAAGAAAGCAGAAACAGTGATTACCAACAGGAAAAGCAACTACTTGAAGCAAATAAACCCAATCTGCTGGTCCTGCATTTCAGTTTTCCAAGTGCTGCATGGATCCCCTTACTTCCCTCTCCTTCCTCCATTGTACTGTTTATTTACACATGAGCACAGCCCACCAGGCAGGACTCCACTTACAAGCAGAGAAGGTGTTCTTTGGGTAACTCTTGATTTATGCATTGATTCTGCAGACATCATTCTCAGGCTTAACTGCAAAATCATCCCATTGTCCACACCAAGTAAAGCAAACTCCATCTACACCACAAACCTGGTGCAAAGGACATGCAGGCAATTAGCTCAGTGCACAGACATGGGGCATTCTGCTCTGACATATTTTATGTAGGTCACCAGTAACAAAACTCTATAAAACCCAAATATTCATTCCTGAGTAGTCCCTGCCAGACTATGCACAAACTTCACAGCTTTAATCCTGGCTGGATAAATCTTCATCACAACACAAGCAGCAAAGCAGAGTACCTCTGGGAACCAATGCTTGCTGTAAGCACCCAGGGCTCATCATTCCAGAAATGCCCAAGTTTCCCCTGGCTAACAAAACAGAACCTCGAGATGGCCATCAGCTTTAGTGACAACCACACTGGCCTGACAACCACTTTGTTTTCACCCCTAGAGGAACCATCTGCTGAGACAGAGGACAGCTCAGGAGGCAGGAGACACCGCGACAGACTGACAAGTTACCTGGCAAGCTCTGTGGTAAATGAGTGGACAGGGCAGAGTGTGGGAGTGGCGCGGCATGGTGGGGGCTGGAGTGCAAGCCAGCTAGAAGACCTAGAGAGAAAAACAAAGAAAGGACAGGGGAAAACAGGAACAAATACTCATTGAAGACAGAAACGAGCAGAGGAGCTGCCTACAGTTCAGCTTCCAGCTACTGGGATTTCTGGGTTAGCTACTGGGACGTGCCAGAGGCTCTCCAAATGCAACCACTGGAGATAAAAATGCATGAAGCAACAGCAAGAGAGATGAGTTGGTCGGCAATGAGTTAATGCAGCAGAGCAATGGTGGTGGTGTTATTTGACAGCACAGGCACAAGTAACACACACATGTACCAGGAGAATACTCACTGTGGCCAAGGCCATGGTGGAAAGTTCCTGGAGCAGGTCCCGTAACTATTGCGTCTTTTGATACTCCTGCTTTTGGGGAGGAGTCCGAACTGAAGGAGATGACATGAAGAGGGAAGGAATGAATAGGAGAGATAATCCCTAATGGCGTGGAGCTCAGGGCAGCTGGCAGCTTTGGATTGCTGGACTTGTAGGATGGAGCCAGTACACTTAAGGAGGAAGAACTTGTTAGCAGCACAGCTCCACTAGTTCCTTTCTGAAAAGCAACAAAAAAGGTCAGTCAGGAGTGGGAAAGCCAAGGTATAGCATTATCCACACTTAAAGAGCTGCAAAACATGGAGTGCTCAAGAATTCCTCCTTGCAAGAAGCACCTCCTTAGCCAGACCCCAAGAGCTGCCAACCTGGGAGATGCCTAGGACACAACATACATGCTATCTACACTCTTCTGAATGGGACCGTACTGGATTAAACTCCTGCTTCCTTATGCTGGATCAGTGTCTCTATTAGGCAGAGGAAAAGCCTTTGAGCTATAGGGAGGATGCTTCCTACTCCGTTTTGGCAGCAGATCACTGCTGATAACTCACGGCACCAAGGTTTGGTGGACCCTTGCACCCCAGAAGCTTGAAGACACCACAGGGGAGTGTTTTTCAGCAATCTACCTCAGTAACAATCAAAGTACATGGGCTTAGCAGCATATGGGTTTCAGGCTCATCTAAATACATGCATTTAATTGCTCAGCTCTTTCCACGTGCTACCAAAGAGAGGTATTAACAGCCAACAACAAATTAATATGACAGCATTAGGAACGGCCTCAAGCTGCACCACGGGAGGTTTAGACTGGATATTAGGAACAATTCCTTCCCCAAAGGGTTGTCAGGCATTGGAACAGGCTGCCCAGGCCAGTGGGGGAGTCACCATCCCTGGAAGTGTTCACAAACTGCGTGGACAAGGACCTCAGTGACATGGGTTAGTGGTGGCCATGGCAGTGCTGGGGAACGGTTGTATTTGAGGACCTTACAGGTCTTTTCCAACCTGCTTGATTCTTCGATTCCTTTTTTGCTATAGGTGAAAATTAAGGCATTTACACCATTAAATCCAAAGGCTGAAAAACATGAGTCTGTAGAGGTAACCCAGGAGTCCTTCAGGAGACATTATAACCCCATGAACTACCAGACCCTGCATTCCACAGTGTGCCACTGAGCTCAATTCCAAACATCACTTCAGTAGCTTACAGAAGTAAAGGGGAGCAACAGGAAAGGGACAGAGAGAACCACCAAAGCTGGACAGGAATTTGAGTTTATAGCCCAGAATCAGAGACTATTTATTCTATAGGTCAGTCATGAAAAAAGTGGTAAAAATACTACAATTGCTTGCAATAATTTAAGAAAGGTCAAGCTTGCAGACCCAATTCACAGCAAACCGATCACTATCATTTTAGTTTAGGAAATGATTTCTAGCTCTAGTGGTGACTTGCCCTACTGCACTTCTCCTGACCCAAATGGGAATTCTACTGCTCCTGGAAGTCTCAAAGGCAGGGCAAGAACATTCCACAGCCTATGCAAAAACTGCAGTCTGTAAGGTATTTTGCTTCGTAGTTAAAGCTGAAAATGAAAGCTGGAATTGTGACATGCAAGCCCCTGGCAAAGACCAGGACTTCCCAGCTGAAGCAGCCAAGATCCAGACAGTCAGTCAGGAATTTCAGGAAATTCTTCTGAAGTCAATGCTTTACAGCAGGTCTGAACACAGAGGAGGTGCCTGACAGAACGTCACACACTCCCCAGGCTCGAGGCTGGCCCAGCACAGCCCTGCTTACCGGCACAGAGGTAGAAGATGCGGTGCTGCTAACAACAGCTGGCTTGAGGGAGGAGGTCAGCAACTTGGCCACCCCTTGAGTGCCCCCACTAGAATCTCCGTTTGAACCTCCCGGAGGTGCCACCAGAGTCAGCTTCTGTGAAACAGGTGTCTTCTTCACTGAAGAGCTTGAGGATGGGCGGCTGGATGCCTGGCCCGAGGGGGGTGTCTGCACGCTGGGCAGCAAGCTCCCGGAGGAGCAGCCCTGGTTTGCAGAAGCTCCAGATGAAGAGCTGCTAGAAGCAGCTCCATGCTTGGAGAGAGAACCAGAAACAAAGGGCGATTTGTAAGATTGTCCTGATGAGCTAGAGCCACTTGAGTGCTTTCCTGTGTAGCTGAGGGATGACGATGATGAGCCTGGGCTCTTGTGGGAGCTGCTCGAGTTTTGGGTGCTGCCTGGTGATGCAGAGGAATGGAAGCTCTGAGCTTTGGTTGATGACTTGACCTGCTGGAGGAGGGAGCGCTGGGGCAGTGGGGAGGACTTGGGATTCTGCAGCTTGACAAATGGAGCTGGGGAGGTGAATGTTTTCTGTAGCTGGCTGCCTGAGTGAAAGACCTTCACCTGAGAAGCCGGCACTGGCGTAGAGGTCTGAGGGCCATGGCCTGACCGGACGAGGCTGTGGTGTTTCTGTTTAGCCTGGTGTGCATCAGGAAGGATTTTGCTGGGGGAGGCTTGGCAGGAGAGCTCTTTGTAATTAGAGTTCTCTGTCTTTTTGTCTTGAGAAGGCTGGCCCAATGCCAGGGCCTGCTCAGCCAGGAAGTTTAGAGGAGACTGAAGAGAACCAGAGGATGATGTAGGGGAAGGGTTGGGCTTTGGAAATGTCCTCTTCTCCTCTGAGGATGGGATCTTCTCTGGTGGAGCTTTTGGAGCTCCAGGAAGAGTAAAGTCAGGACTCCCTCCTGCTCTGCTGTTCAGCACAGCCAGTTCCTTAGAGACTGCTTCAAGCGAGGAAGTGGGATTATGAATTAAGTCCTCATCCAAGGAGTCATCCATGAAGGTAGTGGGAGTGCCAGTGCTGCTGGCTGCCTGGGCTGTCCCAAGGGACAAAAGTTCTCTGGTTTGGGCACTGATGCCCAGGGCTCCTCCCTGGGGCTCTGAAGACAGAGCTAAGGTGCTGCTCGAGTGCATCGAAGGAACAGAAACTGACATCTTCTTATCTGGTTTGCAGGAAGATTCCTGGAACAGAAATCACAAGAGAAGGCAGAGTCAGGACAGAGGCAGGGTTTCCTGCTGAAAAGGGAAGGGATCTTGGTTTGGGGACAAAAGGCAGGATAAGCATGTTCCATGCTCACCCGCCTCCCTCCCAGCTGCTGCTGTCATCAATTTTAGCTGCTCTTCTAGTAGTTTTTTCCAGGCCAATACTGACTAGAGTTATTTCACAGTACAAATTCCTTGTATTCAGTGTATAAATACAAAGCTCAAATATAGGAGTTAAGATGGCAGTCACTTGACTCTTGGTATATGTCAACCATGAGAAACAGAAAACAAAGAACTCACCTTCACTTTCACTTTAGTAGAAGCTATAACTTTCTTCTTTGACCTGTTTTGAGGAAGACAAAAGAAACACAGTTTCACTGAAAGCCCACAGGGAAGCATCCTAAGGAGGGATTACACTTCGGCCCTGTTAGTTATGATCCACTGAGGCTTTTGCAAAGAACCAAGGGAACAGAGGCAGCATCTCAGGTCGCTAGGATTCAAAAGCACATCACATTTGGTTGCTGCTCTAGGAAGCCCTGACTCCCACACAGAGGAATGAATCAAGGAGCAGAGCAGAGTCTTGAAACAGCAGCAGAGCAGTGCAAACACTCAGACACATCCTGCACCAGCTCCAGGGCTCAGAGCTACTTCAGGAACCCACTGCTGGCCTAACTACAGCAATACCCATACAGAAACTGATACAGAGACTGGTTTGAAGCAAAGTTACACATCTCTTTAAGGTTCCTGGAAGAAGTCAAGGATGAAAAAACATCTGCTAAATTCACAGAAAATAGAACACTTGGTCCGGTCAGATGCAATCTCTGGCACAAAGCATCCCTGACCTGCCGTAATGGTACGGCTGAGGGAAAGATGACTCTACACTATTTCCTACTGTTCCTCACACTTCCTCTCGCTTACCCAGTGCCACAAACAGGACCAACAGACATCAGCCTCAGTCTGTATCATCACCTATTATAGCAAGATCCATGAGACCCTTTGGCATTACAGCACTTGCCCAGCTGGATTCTGAGGGCACTGTTGGTTTGCCACCCACAAGCCCGATGCACCTATCTTCACTACTTTGAGCTCACTGCACCCCTCCTTCAACCCGGCAACAAGAAAGAGGGAATCCAGAATCAGAGCGACTGAACAGGCAGCAATAACCACACTGCTTGCACCACACTCCACTTGTCCTTCATCAGCCTCACAAGAACTAGCACAGACTCCAGTCTACTGAACAAGGCCAGGAGGCAACCTCGCTTCAACATTCTTCTCTTTGAGCTTACTCTAAGGCTAAAGCACTTCAGGAAGGCTGTTGTTGGGAGATGTCACACACAAACAACTACCCTTCCTAGACCTCCCCAAATGAAGCAGTGCCAAACTATCTGATGGGAGCCAAGCAAGTTCTGGTGCTCCTGTGTGATCCACCCAAGCTCCAGGGAACGGAGTTCACCAGTTATCACTCCAAAGGAATGCTACAGGATACTCACAGGACTGATGTGAGGTGTCCATGTACACGCCTGCTCTCCTTAAACAGTGTCCTAAGAAGGGAAGAGAGCAATGAGAAGTGATACCCAGCAAGACCCAGTAGAGCAGCTGGGATCACTGGAGACAGAGCTGCACAGTACAGCAGGGGACTTGGTGAAATTATAATCACAGAGAGCAAACAGGTATTCTTTTCAAGGAAGATCCTCCTGAAGTCCCCCACACAGCTCCCTCTCTGGAGCTATGCTTGTAGGCTCTGGAAAGGCCATTAAGGCAGCTGTTGATCAATAACTAAGGAAGAAGCTCTGCCAGCTTGAAAAGCTGACAGCCAAATGAAAAGGCAGCACAGTCGTTCAAGCTGGGCATCATTACTGCCATGCATCACTCAAGACCTGGCAGATCATACAAGAGCTCTTCACCAGCTTCGGGGAGGAAAAGTTACCTTCCCCTGCCTCAAATAACATGGATGAGAAGCCTCCACATGCTGCATCTCTGCTGCCTTCACATCCCCAGCAAACAGCCAAGGTGACTTCTTCAGTAAGCACCACCATCTCCAACAACTGACTAACCAGCATCAATAAACAGAGCTTCAGCCAAACCCCTTTATCCCTGAGGCCAAGTAAACCAGGTTCTCAAACACCTAAACCAGCTGCTGCTCAGCTGTAAGCATGAGAAGCTTACAAACAAACCTTCAGTACTGGCATGTGGAATACACTTCCCATCTGCTGCTAATAGCTTGACAAAGCCTTTTGCCATCCTCTTTCAAAAAGCAAGCTTATTTTAGCCTTTTTTCCCGTTAATCACCTTTTTGTGCTAGCTGAAAAAGCATGGCAGAGCCTCTCTGAACTCATATGCGAAGTTGCTACTCTGCTCATCTTCAGGTTCCTCTTAAAGATGAGCTTCTATGATGTGATGACAGTGACTCAAGCTGACTCGTCCATAATGCTGTTCACAGTTCTCCTAGTGTTGCCAGTCCCTTCTCTACCCTTCCATGTGGCTGTCAGTCTACCCCGTCTTTAAACCACAAATCACAGAATATCTCAAGCTGGAAGAGGTCCCTAAATATGATCAAGTCCAATTTCACCACGCCCCAGCAAGAAAAAACCATCATCCTTGGGCCATTGGAAAACCACCAGGAAAACTGGTTTTATTCAGTCATTCTGTAGGTAACTCCACTGGAAGGCCTTTCTACACCAACTCTGAGATGAGCAGCTCTATGCCTAAATACTTCACCGACAAACTAAGGGTGAAAGACCTTAATTTGCTTTGATTCAAAGAAAAGAGTCTTTCAAACTTGGCAAGCTCAAATCCTCAAGCCAGTAACATCTTCATTAACTACGTAGGAATCTCTACCCACCTCCTAGTGCCATCATTCAGCTCCCATACACTACACCACCACATTACAACCATGCATATTACATTCTTCATGTGCACCTGCAATAAATGGCCATGGACTTTTCCAAACACATCTGTAACATGTTACTTACTGCTCTTAAGACCTGGTACCTACTTCCTCCTTTGGCCCCCATGAAACCCAAAAAGCAGATTCAGCAGAGAGAAGACAACAAGGCTGCCCAGCTCTTTAAATGCAAAATGATGGAGGTTCCAGCAGTAAGACTGTACAGTTCTTCCTTCTTTAAAACTATGGAGCAAACCAAAGCAGGCCAGGCACTGATGACAGAATGACACTCTGCAACTGCCAGCTCAATGGCATGGATACTGGAGGGTATGAAAGAGCAGGAAACAGCAGCAAAGACACCAGGTAGGGTAAAAAAACCCACACTAAAATCCTAATTACTCTACTGACTCTCTGATGTGTCCAGTGCAAGTCCATAAGCCCATAAAACTTTCTGCTTTGCTTTCTCTTGGGAATACCCTAGGGAAGACTTCCCAAAGAGTCTGAAAAATGTATCCTTTGTGAGACAGATTACAAAGTGACCCTTTGTAGAATCATAGAATCACAAAATAGTTAGGGTTGGAAAGGACCTTAAGATCATCTAGGTCCAACCCCCCTGCCATGGGCAGGGACACCTCACACTAA
>JAOEHY010012647.1:34791-48187 GCA_025447955.1 Psilopsiagon aurifrons
CCTGGGGAACCCATTCCAGTGCCTCACCACCCTTACAGTAAAGAATTTCTTCCTCATATCCAATCTAAACTTCCCCTTTTGAAGTTTAAACCCGTTACTCCTTGTCCTATCACAATACAGAGTCAAGAAACTAGAGGCCAGTCAGCCTCACCTCAGCCCCAGTTCTACCTTGTAACTTGTCACCACCAGCGGCATCCATCAGAGGTCAATACAAGGGCCGACACAACTCAACACAGTCACTTACAACCTGGACTACAACATGGCTGCACTCTCAGTAAGTTTGTGAAAACAAAGAGAGAGAGGAGAATATGTTGCAGGGCTGGGCTGCTGTTCACAGGGACCCTGAGAGCTGGAGAAAGGGACAGCACAGACCTTGTGAAGTTCAACGAAGCCAAAGGCAAAGTCCTGTAGGTGGGACGGAATAACCCCAGGCAGCAACATGGGCTGGAGACCAACTGGCTCTGTAACAGCCCTGCACAAAAGGACTTGGGAGTGCAGTGAAGGATCCGAGGGTCCTGGTGGACAAGTTGAACATGAACCACTCTGCAAGGGTGTACTGCTGAAAGCAAACTGTATACTTGCAGGTATTAGGCAAGAGCATGGCCCACAGTTCAAGCCCTTATTCCCCTCTGTTTAGCACTTGTGAGGTCACATCTGGATGCAACATCCAGTTTCAGGGTCCCCACAATACAAGAGACGCTGATAAACTGGAGACAGCCACTGTGATGGCTGAGGAACAGGGACACATGACAGACAAGGAGCGGTTGAGGGAACTGGTTTGCTTAGCCTGGAAAATATGAAGACCAAGGAGGGATCTAAAGGCAGTCTTCCGCTATCTAGAGAGTGTGGAGCGCAGGGAGCCATGAAGAAGATGGAGCCAGACCTTTCTCAAGAGTGTCAAAAGCAAAAAGAGGGTATATTAAGTTCAGTACAGCAAGGGGAATTCTTAGTGGAAGCAAGAAAAGAGTTCATGAAGAATGATATAGTAGTGGAACAGGGGCCCAGAGATGCTATGGTAATCTCCACTTGTGGAGATCCCAGAACTCCATAGGACAAGGCCCTGAGCACTCTGATCTAACTTGGAAGCTAGCCATTCTCTGAGCAGGGGCAGGACCTTCTAAGATCCTTCAGGACAAGGAATCCCTAGGGTACAACTTGATTCTTGCTCACCTGGCCTGCATCCAGCCTTTCGGCCAAAGGGGCTTCACCTCTCCATCTAGGAAGGTCTTCACATAATCCTCTAGAGACTGAGCCTTATTCTTGCCAAGGTCATAACCATCCAACTTAATCTTCAACAAGTGGCAAAGCAGCTCCCTGAAGAACAGGAAGATTTCAAATACAGTTATGTGGATTAAGTGTCCCCAGTTGGCGGTCATTTTGCTTATCCAGGGCTGGATAACACCTTGGTACGCCTGGCTCTGCACAACATCTTGCTTCAGTAAAACAGACGCTATGCTGCCTCCGCAAGAAAGAGGAAGGGAAAAGCATATTCCCTGCTCCATGTGTGCACACATCCATGTGCCAGGGCAGAAAAGACATGTTACCCTTTCCCATTTTAACCTCCTGAACCAGCAGTGGTATTAAAGCAGTGACATCTGTAATTGTGGCACTAACAACCACAGAACTGAACCTCTCTGCTGACCTCTGTACTGAGAGGCAGTGAGAAGACAAGAAGCAAAGCTTGCTTTGTTCTAAGTGAATCAGCCATCTATAGACCAGCACCCCAATTTGTTACAGAAGCAGACAAAAAGGACAGCAAGATTGAGTCTCATTATCTTTTGTCACTCTTCCCTTCCCCCAGCACTCTCTTGTCAGAGCCCTGGGCTCCAGGGGCAGCAATCCTCAGGAACTGTAACTGCTTTCAGAACCGGAATCTAGTCTTGGTCAGAGTCTAGTCTGTAGGATTTCAGCAACGCAGCTGAATTCCCTCTTTTCCCAAATATCTGTCCCTCTCTCTTTTGGCCTCTGCACTTTTCACAGAGTTGGCCTGTGCCTAAGATCAGCAATTTATATAAGGGTGAGATTTAATCAGTGGCTTCCATAAAGAGCACAGTCTGCCATAAATCTCCAAGCTGACTTACTACAGATGATCAGCACTGCTCTGAAAACAAGATACAGGTACCAAAATACTCCACTTCCAACTGCACAGAGTAAGACATGACAGAGGTTCACTTAGTACCTAAATTATGCAAACCTGATTTCATCATTCCATTGAAACTTCTTTCGTGGTCCTGCAGAGCGCTTCCCTCCCTTTTCTTCATCCTCTTCATCATCAGAACAAACTCGGTCTCGCTGCTCTTTGTCCTTTTCTTCTTCCAGCATTCTAAAATGGAGACAACGTGAAAGTCATTATCCTGGAGATTCTAGGAGAAGGTAAAGTATCTCTGAACAACACTGTTCAGGTCTCAGTAGTCAATGGTAATACACACACAGAAAGAGGGTCCAAACCTCTTTCTTTGGTTGCAAGCTGAGCCAAGTGCTCAAGGTTAAGAAATCTCCCAATATTGTGAAATAAGAGACCATGGGACTAACCCAGCCTTCCTGTTCTCAGACTGCCATGATCCTAAAGGCACACCCTGCAGAAGTGAAACACCAGCCAGATTCTGATCCCATCAGTGCTGCTGCAGTTGGCATTGCCATGGGTAGCACAAAGACACGCACATCTTGATGAGGCCAATTAAGGCCCATCAGCAATTTCTGACTACAGAATAAAAACCAGTTTTAAACTTCATGAGAGCAAGCCTCCAGGTGACAGGGAGCCTGCTGAGCAGAGCTGCAGAAGTACAACATGCAAACAAGGGGCTTACTTGGAAAACTTGGCCTGAGTATGGGCTTGGCATTCCTCCTGGTACTTGGCCATCTGCTCTGGTATTGCCCTTCCAATGGCTTCCTTTAGCTTCTGTAGAGGTTCCTTCAACCGACCACCCTGGAGCAATCACCAAACAGACATGTTTTACATGATATCTTCCAGCCAGGACACCCAAATCTGGCACATCAAGACCTGCCCAGTCCCAGATCCACATCACCAGATGCAGGGCCTGAACAGTGCTGGCTGGAGGACACTACCCCACCACAGAAGGTAGACAACAGCTGTGCTCCAGAGATCAGTGGTAACCTGCACACAAGATGGGGCTGTGCTGCCAAAGCCACTCACCTGCTCGTAGAGATAAAGCTTACGGGCTCGCTTGACCAGAGTGTCCTTGCTGCAGGGGAAGAAAGCAGCCAGGTGGGCATAAACCCCTGACCGGATCTGGCTGTTCAGCTCCCGGGTCTGCAGCTCGATGCTGAGAAACAAGACAAAAATGTTGAGGAGAACCTGGCAGGGGTTCTCTGCACAACATAAATGCAACCTCAATGCAACCTGAAGAGCCAGGGGCAGGGAGACAGGAACAAAGTACAAGCCATATGCACGATGGTTCTTCAGGTTTTCAAGCAACAGACTTAAAGCCTTGACCCAAGCTATGGTTTTTAATCTGGTTTCAGAGAATCTTGAAAAGGAACAAAGAGATGTCAACCCCCTCATATACTCTGCAGTTTTTCCTGGCAACTCAAGTGCAGGAGCATCAGACAATGAGAAATGAGAGGTATGCACTGCCGATGTCAGAATCTACAGCAGTCTAAAACCCAGGAGAATACAGATTCAAACTCTATTCCTTGGGCTTGAACTTACTTCCCAGTGAGAAGATCAGAGATGCCAGTGTGCGCTAAACCCACCTACACTGTTAGGTATCTTAGGAGAGCAGCTCTTTAAGCCACCTCTCAGTGTCACTAAGTGTAAAACTCTGTAACTGATTCTACAGCAAAGTCATACACATATAAATCTCTTCTGAATGTGCTTAAAGTTTTCAGTTTGACAACTGATGACTTTGTGCAGTCAGCACAGGAATGCTGAAAGGTAGCAATCACCACTTGAAACACAAGGGAAACACTCCCAAACTTCTCTTCATCATTTCCCTCCAAGTGCTTGATAAACCTTAATGAAATTAAAGCCTCTGTGTAAGTGTTCTTAATCTGTCATGATCACAAAGCTGTGTGCATTCAGCAGCCTTCTCCAGGCACTTGAAGAAGAATGAAACCATTATTAACAAACTGCATGAAGCAACAGTGACATTCTGTAACTGGGGGACTTGATAACACAGAGCAGTGATGGAGCTCCTCCAGTTTGCACAGAAAGCCAGTTGTACAGAACAGCTCTAGCCCAGTCATAAATATATATATTATATATGTATATATATTAGCTTATATATAAATATATTCCATATAACTTCAACAGCAAAGAATATGCCTGACATTTCTGACAGGGACAGATTTACTGCTCTTCTATCAAGTTAGAATCACAGGTCAAGTGACCAAATTTAAGTACATGGATATCAAGCATCATCTTGAGACCAAAGGCCTGGATATAGCCCCTCCAACATTCTCCTACCTCAGACATACATCGTGCTTCACCTGAAAGTCGCTTCCAAGAGACTTTCATGTTACTCTAGGCATGTTCTTTTTGGAGAAACCCCACAACTCCTGCTAAACCTGCTTCTGAATTTACCAAAAATGCTCTGCCTAGTATCCTCATTTCCCATTCTTCTCCCTCAGCAGCACTTACTCCAATATGATGCTGTTGATGTCCTGAGTGAAGAATCTCTGTCTGCCTTCTCCCTCAGCAGCTCTGGCAGCCTGAACATTAGGAAATAACATAAGGCACCATCAGTTCCCATCTACAGACACGCACAAGCAAGCAGCAAGGGCATCACCCGCAGAGGTAAAAATATTGTCCCACTCTGCTCAGTGCTTGTCAGGCCACACCTGGAATACTGTGCTCAGTCTTGGCCCCTGCTATATACAAAAAAGATGGGGACAGGCTGGAAAGGATACACAGAAGGGTCACAAAGATGATCCAAGGACTAGGAAACACGTGTGGAAAGCCTGAGAGTGCTGGACTTGTTCACCACTGAGTCAAGAAAGCTCAGGGGAGACCTTAAGACCATGTGCCAGTATTTAAAGTGTGTCTACAAAGAAGACAGAGACCCCCTTTCTACAAGGAGTCACATGAGAAGAGGAGGGATGATGGGCACAAGTTGCTGTAGGGGAGATTCTGACTGGATACAGGAGGGAAATTTTTCCCAGTGAGAACAACCAGCCCCTGAAATAAAGCCCCCAGGGAAGTGATGACTCCTCAACACTTGGACATTCTTAAGATTCAGCTGGACAGGGTGTTGGGACATCCACTCTAGATCATGCTTTGCCTAGAAAGACTGGGCCAAATGATCCCTGAAATCCCTTCCAACCTCGTGTTCTATGATAGTCCAGTGGTTTTTAAACCACCTCAGAGCACAGTTTTATTGACCAAACTCTCCAGCTACCTGCTGCAGATGGGCTAAAAGCTGCCCCCATCAACAGGCAGAAGAGAGGTTGTGTCCCTTCCTTTTTGCATCCTCAGTTCAAGTCCAACCCTGCCATCTAAACTGGTAAAACCACATCCTGCCAAAGACCATATGAGGCCATAGAGCTTCTGAACAGGAGAGATGATCCTAGTCATGTTGAATGAGGGTCAGGGATACTTACCCCCAAGCTTTCTAGCCCAATCGGACACTAAGCCAAGAAACCAACAGAAAGAATAGCAGCCCTAGGGGATGTGTTATTCCCAATGAACACCATGGAAACTAAAAAGAAAATAATGAATAAATCCTGTTCAGGAAGCTTCCTGAGCTATGACTGCAGCACACACAGTGCTGCCCAAACATCACACCCATGGAAAACGTGTCCAGGGGGGAATAATTCCAAGAGCTGAACAAGATAGCAGAAAACTGCCAAGAGTTTTCACACACTTCTGAGTGAGGCTGTAAACAAAACTGGGATTGACCACAAGGCACCACATCAAGTTAGTGATTCCTTGCATGGGAAAGGAAACCAGGAGAGAAGGACAGGGCCTGATTCTGAAATCCCTGATTTAAGACTCCAAGGTTGGGCTAGGAAGTGATCGATTTATGGCCAGAAGGGGCACATTCCTCTGTCAGCAGCCAGTCACACACTGCTGTGATATCCAAGGACAAGGCCCAGTGCTAAAGAGAATCCTCAAACAAGAAGGAGAGGGTTAAAGTCAAACCAATTCAAGTAGAAGAGGAAATGCCTTGGAGGCTCCATTTAACTCAGGAGATGCTCCCACCTGCTGGATGGGAGACCTTTCCCCCACAGAGGTCTGGCACCTCTTCCTTCCCACATGCAACAGAGCTTATGTCCCAGATTTCTAACTGACCCCAACGCTTCAGTTTGTTTCTCCACCAGTTTCTTTCCTTACCATACACAGTTCACCAACAACAGGCACAGCAGCAGGAAAATCTGTGGGTAGTGTGCTAATTAGCCTATCTTGAGGCAACATAACAATCAATTTGGTATCACGAGAGCCTCCATAACATTCTCCTTTAAGTCAGGTATAGTTCAGGAACAGCTGTTTCAGGGTTTTCTGTTAACAGCCTGGATAGCAAACAGAAACCCATGAACAGACCATTCTTCTTATCAGCTGTGTCAATTCCTCCTTCTCTTCCATAGCTCGTCACTATGTACACTTCACATTTCTCAGCAGAACACAGACCTCTAACAGAAGCTTATCTTTAGTTAATAGGAGTTATTAAGAGCTGCTCAACTAGCAGGCGTTGTAAATGCATGTTCCCTGGGAGGCAGAACACAAACCACTGCACAGGCCTGAGAGCACCGTTTACAACTTACAAGTCAATGCTCCAAAACATCACTAGCAGCAGGAACAAAACATCTCAGTGTTTGACAAGCTGATGAGGACAGCCCTCACAGCAGAGAAGCCCCACAGCAGATCTGAAAGCATGCTTCTTTGACAGGCCAGGAGAGGGATCCCTGACTGGCACCAGGTACCTCCCAGCTCCTCCAGAACTGCACTTCCCAAAGCATTACAACATTCTGGAGAAGATGGGAGAGTCCCACAGGAGTCCAGCTGCAGGAGAAGCTATGTGGTACTCTTCTAGAAATTAATAAATTCCACTCGCTAAACAATACCCCAACACTGAGATGCTGGAGATGGGTAAAGAACCCAAAATGCCAGTGACACAGCTCTAAAACTTGTGTTTCAGGAAGGCATCTGCCTGCATATGACATGGGAAATGCTTCTAACAAATCCTCAAGCCCCATCTACAGGGCTTCTCATGCCTTCTCACTCTGCAGAACAGGTAATGCTTACCAGCTGCACCCATTCATTTCACACACAGAACACCCCACACCACTTCATACACTACATCCTGACTGCCAACAGCGCATTAAAACCATTGCACTGGAGTTAGTCCTTCAGCCTCAGTTTGCATTTTAAGTTAATTTATTTCCAATTGAATTTGGAAATTACCTCTGGCATCAGGTCCATACTTTGACAGGAGAGGTAAAGAAGGCTTGCTGCCAGGTGGGATATTGAGTGTTACATTAGTAGGTAACAATGCCAAGGAGTCTGACACTTCCTGACGTGGGTGCTCAAAGAAAGCAACTTGGCCATAAAAGAAACCTGGGTGACACAAAGGTGTGATCCCACACAGCACTGCAGAACAATCCCACTGGAGAATACTTCCCCATTCGACTATGAAAGCAGCTACCCAAACCCAGCAGAGCTGTCCCCTCTCTGGTAAACCCTCAGTCCCAGTGCCCCACAGCAACTTGCCCTACCTGAGCCAGTTCTTTGATGCGTTTCTCCAAAGGGGCTGGGAGGCCATCTGGGAGCGAGGGCGGTTGCTTGAAATCTTGCTCCAAGCCTGTCCCTGCAGGATTGCTCCCATCCTCCACATCAGGACAGGGGCTTCCTTCCGGGGACTCACTGAGGAGCCGCTCCAGGTCGAGATCAGTTAAGGAGTCCATGGCAGTTGCTGCCTGAAGCAGGTCATTGTCACTGGCATGGCCAAAGAGCGAGAGCAAAGGGTCGGCTATGGCCTCCGCCTCCCTTGGGGCTGGGGGTTCTGCTGGTGAAGGAGTCGCCACTTTCTGCTCTTCATCTTTTTTCTTCTGAGCATCCTTCTCCTTCTGAAACCTCTTCAGCATCTCCTTGACACTGAGAGCTCCAGAGTATTTCTTTTTCTTCTTCTCCTTACTGGCATTTAATGCTGTAAAGCTGTAAACAGAGTAGGGAGGAGGAAAGGGAACTGAATACAAGATGAAGGAGCAGAGAGGAGAAGACCTTCATCCCAGTTCACTTCAGCCATAGGCACCAATCTCCTGGGAAGGCTCAGCCCCTTGACCAGTGTGGAATAATTACTGAGCTTGATTTAGAAATTAAACTTATATTTGAAATGTAGCATTGTTCACACATAGCGGAAAGGTATAAAATTAAACAGACTTTCAGGGTAAGATGTGACTGCACCTGGTATGCAAGGAATTCACTTCCACAGTGGTTCCTGTGGCAACACTGCACAAGGATGGGGCTGAGTGGAGATCCTGAGGCCAAGCTCTGGCATAACACAAGCAGAGATGAAAACTAGGTGGTACAAAAAAATGATAAGGATGGGTAAGCTGCACACTTGCTACCCTGAGCCAACAGTCTGTCACCTTTTGACAAAATGTCCTTTGTGTGAACTTTGCTTCATTTTAATACATTTTAACACAAAAAGACACCTCCATCTCCAATGCTACCAGCCTCCAAGGTGAGACCACCCCTCCTCAAGCATGCTCTTTGAATTCTTTTTGGTATATATCTTTAAAAGAGAAGCGAGAGAATTTTACACCAATAAGGTATGTATGACTAGAGACACTCAAGCTCCACCTTGAAGGGGTAAAACAGTATAAAAATGGCCCATGGCCCAAGGAAGGGGTAATATCAGGAAAGACATCATTGTGGACAAGTTGAGGAAGACTCTATCAGCAGATTACCCTTGATTCCTGGGACTGGTTGACAGGCTGTACCTTTCTTCCCCCCACCACAGGGATGCCTTCAGGTAAGACTTGCACTGTACGAAGTGCTTCCCAGGAAAACTGGGAATCTCTATATAGAGTCACTTTCTACTTCTACATTTTGAACCCAGGCTGTGTTATTCACAACTTTGTTGTGCATTTGTACAATTCACAATCCTATTATTTGCACATGCTTTCTGCAGACAGTGTATTTATCACCAGCAATCCATAAGAACCTCTATCTGTTGCGTCAATAAACTGCACTGTTGAAGTAGCTAATCATAATAGGTTTCTCACTGAATGCAACCAAATCCTTTTACATGTGGCCAATGTTAGCTCCTGAGCAAGATGAGGCTGAAGGTGCAGTGCACTATTAGTGCATCTGGAATCGTGATAGTTCAAGATATTGAATACAACTGGACTGAAAGTGGTAAATTGGGCATCACTCAGAATCTGAGCCGCTCCACACCCAGCCCCTCTAATATCTGAGGACCAGTTGGAAGGCAAGGGGAGGTTATTTTCTGCCAAAAAATTATCTTTTCTCAACAACCAGTTGTTATTCTCTTAATGCAACAACCAGTCATACCCAGAAGAGCATTCTACTGCCTCTTAAGGTCTCTCTGCTTGTTAAGCTCAGAGAAGACTGTTCTTCCTCACTGCAGAGAGGAGACAGAGCTAGAACCATCATAACCAAGCAATGCTCTTATTAGCTATGTGCATTATTCCAGCATGGAATATTGGGAATGCACTAGTGGAGAGGAACTGAGGCGGGAGTGAGTTAGTATGACAGCTTAATACACTCTGCCTGTTAAAACCAGGAGAGCAAATTACTTTTCTCAATGCACTATGAAGGAACCATGCACTGACAGTACCATGTCAGACGTTTGGTTTGGTACTGCCAGAAAGAATATCCATGCAGAAAAAAGGAAATCCCGAAGAATAATTAAGAAAGAAGGAAAAAGATAGGAGGAAAACGTAGGAAAATAGACAAAAACAACAGATACAGACATTGAAACAGAGAGGCCATGCAGAGCAAAGCAACAGAACCAAAGAACTCAGCAAGACAAACAGCCACTCAGGTTTATAGCCAGGAGAGAAACAATACAGAAGAGTGCTCACTCATCCAAGAAACAGTTCGGGCAGCAGTACAAACACCTGCCAGCGAGAGCAGCAACACACAACTTGCCTTTCTGCTATGGTCACCCAAAGCCTCCTAATCTCTTCCTCCCCACTAGCCTGACCCTTGTACAGCTGTGAGTTCCTGCCCTTCCTGCCTGCCTTTCCTCCTCTAGCTTTGTCCCTGTAGTCACTATCCTGCTCCTCTGGCTATCCAATCCCTGTGCCAACCATCAGCACCTCAGCTGAGCTACAAGACACACCGTCACTGCTCCAGTGGTGGCCCTTGTGCT
Source organism: Psilopsiagon aurifrons (assembly GCA_025447955.1). Classification (NCBI taxonomy): domain Eukaryota; kingdom Metazoa; phylum Chordata; class Aves; order Psittaciformes; family Psittacidae; genus Psilopsiagon; species Psilopsiagon aurifrons. The sequence goes on from JAOEHY010012647.1 coordinate 45,087, forward strand.
CACACACCATTGCTGTGAAGCTCTGCTCCCTCCCTGATCCATCTACCTCTTGTCACCCACTGTGGAACAATGCAGAGTTAGGGGCTGGTGGTTCCACTGCTCACGCTCAGGCCACCTGCACTGCAACAGGTACAGTGTGACAAACGGCCCTGTGACCCTCAAGCAGAGTATCCAGCAGCAAGCACTCTCTCCCCTCCTTACCCAGCTTTGGGAAACTTGGACTTCTTGGATTTCTTTTCCTTGTCATAAGAATCATCTTTCTTTTTCTTCTTCATTTTTTCACCTCCATCTTTCAACTTCCGCTTCTAGAGAGGGTTAAAACCAAATCATGAGTAAAGTGTCTCCCACAATGCTCCCTGCACCCCCAGAGCCCAAGAATAGAAGACCAGCTCCTCCCCCACTGGATACATGAACCCAAACCCCACACCTGGTTACTATGATAGAGGGCTGCTGTCACCTCCACTCAGAATCAGGCACCACCACCAGAATCTCATCCATACAGACATCCCTCATTTTACTGTCAAATACAGGGACAGAAAAAGATTTCAAGGGCTCATCCCTATTCGGTCCATACCAATTCACAAACCTTGCCCTACTTTGAAGGTCAACACACAATTCACAAGGAAATACAGCAAAAATTCAAGGCCAGGTTGGACGGGGCTTGGAGCAACCTGGTCTAGTGGAAGATGTCCCTGCCCATGTCAGGGGGCTGGAACTGGGTGAGCTTTATGGTTCCATCGACCCAAACCAGTCTGACATTCTATTAAACCCTCTGAGCATTAACAGAGGAAACAACTGAGAAAGGTGCCTTGCTGACCTTGGGACACTTCTTCTTCTTCTCTTTAACATAGTCATCTTCAGATTCAGATGCCTGGCGAAACTGCAGCGTTCCTGAGTTGATGTAAAACCCTCCATACTTTGTAGTAAGCGAAGCTGGAACAAGTTCATCATACTGGAGATAAATCAGAACAATTCATTAGCACTGTAAGCAGCTGAGCTACAGAATGAACTGCAGGATTTGTGCTCCCCAAGAATAGACAGGCTGTGCACACACCTGGCAACCAGCGTTATCCTCCTGGGAGCTCCCCCCAGCATCTCCCCTTCCCTTGGGATCTCCTGCTCCCCCAGGACCTCCTGTTCCCAGCCCTGCCATGCTCCTGGCTCACACCCCACACAGGTTCCCCCAGGTGCCAGCTCAGATCCAGCAGCACTTTTAACCACCCTCCCAATGCTCCCAGCCTCACCGCTTCAGAGTTATCGATGAAGGAGTCGGATTCATCATATCCATACCCCATGTCAATCAAGTCCTGAATCCGGTCCTTCCTGCGTCTCTTGCCACCCTAAACAAGAACAGATTGACAGTGTTCAGCCCGTTTTCCGATTCCCATGGGAGAGCCCCAGCACAGGACACTGACACTGGCTCCAGCACAGGAAAGGGAACACAGTCTTTTATGCTCCAAGCAGCATCAGGATCAGACCAGCAGTAACCCCCACCATGCTGTAACCTCAAGATATGGTAAATCCAGGTTTAGGCCTTGTCATACAGAACAAAACCAGTACAGCCAAATGAAACAAAACAGTGGGCTGCCCAACAGACTGATGTTGTGCCAACAGACTTGAGACTGAATTGGGTCAGTACCCCTTCCACACTTCTGCCAGCACAGAGATGGAGTTTTCTTCCAGAACTGCTACATAGTCCATATAAACATGGTACTACACGCATCAAACTACACATACCAAGCACATGAGAGTGACCCATAGGTCTGATTTGCATCACAAGACAATATAACTCACTGTCCAAAGTGCCAGCTGTAAAGCAGAACATAGTTTTATTGTCACCTACAGAAGCAAAGGGATGGGAAGAACAGAGAGGAAACAGCTAAGACAGATCTGCTTCTCCCGAGCTATGCAGCCAGTGCTGTCCTGAGGGCAGGAGACTCGCCATGCACTGAACTTAGAGACTTGACAGACTGCATCATGCCACAGCCACCAGGCCTAGATATTCATTTTTGCCAAGAAAATTAATTTTATAAATTATAGTAAGTTATTTGCCACTACCAGCTAGAAGGTTGTTCAATTTCATCAGACTCATCTGACTGAAGGACATAGCAGAACTATTTTTGGGGACCACGGGCCTGAGACAGAAAAAGAACACGAAAACAGCAGCTTCCAGGCAAGAACAGGACTGCCAGAGAACAGGAAGGTGAGAGCCAGTGGCCACGGAATGAATATTACAGGCCGAAAGGTGAACAGCAGTGCCCATTCTAGGGATAACAGAAGATAAAGAACAAAAACATACATATTTTTCTTCAAACTTCCTTGCCAGAGCTTCTACTTTATGCCTTTCCTTTTCATCATCATTAAAGGGATCAGACAGCTCTTTCTTCTAGAGAAAGAAAAGAGACAAAAGCATCAGAATCAACCCATCATGCTGCCACCACAACCCCATGCAGTAAATCCATCACAACCAGAGCAACCAGGTGAAGCCCAGACACATCAACCTTCAGTATAGCATATAGTAGAGTGCTTTTTAGTATTTCACTAACCACACAGACAGTGGAATCAAGAGCATACACCATCAGCAAGAGCTGTGTGCTGCAATCAGTACACTGGACGAAAAGGAAGGGATCCAGAGGGACCTGGACTGACTGGAGAGGCAGCATCGTGCAAACCTCATGGAGTTTAAAAGGCCAAGTGCAAGGTCGTGCACTTGGATCGAGGCAATCCCCAGCACAAACAAATCTCCCTCAGAGTGGGGGACACTGGATGGAGGAGTCCTCCTCTGAAGAGAAGGACTTGTGGGTGCTGGTCAATGAGCAGCTCCCCATGACCCGGCTTCAGTGGGCACTTGAGCACAGAACCACGCTGTGTGCTGGGCTGCATTCCCAGAGCGTGAGCAGCAGAAGATGGAGGGGATTCTCCCCCTCTGCTGTGCTCTGGGGAGACAACCCACACACACACAGTTCTGATCTAGCTCTGGGGCAACAACACAAGAGGTACGTGGAGCTGTTGGAGTGAGTCCTAAGGAGGCCATGGAGATGCTGCGAGGGCTGGAGCAGCTCTGCTCTGGAGCCAGGCTGAGAGAGCTGGGCTGGGTCAGC
>JAOEHY010012649.1:0-25019 GCA_025447955.1 Psilopsiagon aurifrons
GGTGCCCATCCCCGCCGCCCCGGTGCCCAGCCCCGCGCCGGCCGCTTCGCCGCCGGGCTCTGACAGGTCCAGGAAGGCCTGTCGCAGCAGGCCCGCCCCGTCTCCCAGGGAGCAGCCCAAGGCGCCGGGGGGCTGCGGCGGCGGCTGCAGGTATGTAGGCACCGGCAGGCCGCCCGGTGTACGGGGCGGCCAGAACATGCAGAAGGGCGGGTAGAAAGCGGCGTCCTTTCTACCCGGCCAAAAAAGCCCCGAGAGGCCGCCGCTCGCAGCCGCCCCTGCGGCTTTGTGCGCGGCCGCCCCGCCGAGGGCGTCGGCCGCACTGCCGCCGCCTTCTTCCTTCTTATGGCAGAGGCCGAAGGCGGCGGCGGGGAAGCCGTAGGGGTGCGGGAAGAGGCCCCCGCAGCCCGGGAACTTCTGGAGCACGCCGCCGAAGGAGCCCTTGCTAGGCACCGGGATGACCGGGTAGCTCCGTGGGCTCTTCCCGCCGTGTGCAGCGGCGGCTGCCACAGCTTCTTGCAGTTCCTCATCCTCCTCGAAGCGCGGACGCTTCTGGTGCAGCTCCGGCGGGGCGGCCAGGAGATGCGGGCTCAGCAACCCGCCGCCTACCACGGCGGCCGCCGCCTTCACTGAGCCCAGCGGGTGACAGGCGGCGGGAGCAGCCGCAGCTGGGGCCGGCGGTGCGGGAGGCAGGGCCCGCTTGCGGCTACCGCCGTTGAACATGGCCTTGACATCCTCCCAGGCGAAGACCAGCTCGTCCTGGGGGCTTTTGTCTGTGAGCTTCAGGTGGCGGCGCCAGGAGTTGAAGTTGGCGGCGTCAGGCTGGGTATACTTGGCGTCCGGTGTGCGGTGGGAGTGAAAGATGAACTTGTTGGGAGAGAAATACATGCTGCAGTAGCTGCACTTGATGCACTTGGCCCTGGAGCTGTTGTAGCGGGCCGGGATGAAGCTGCCGCGGCAGCCCCAGGCGCACTCATGGGACACGTCGAAGGCGAAGTTATCCGGCAATTTTGGGGGCCGGTTCTCCCCCAGGAACGACTTGCAGAGCCGCTCTGCTTCCCTCTTGGTGATCATGCCGCAGCGGCGAGAGGAGATGGGCATGGCCCCGGCTCGGCGAAGGATCTCCAGCTGCACCGGCGTGCATTGCACACAGGTGATGCCCAGGGCCACTCGACGGTTGTGGATTTCGTTGTAGCTAAAGTTTTTGAGGAGAGTGTTGGAGATCTGCGCCAGGCACAACCGCTCTTGCCCGTCGATGACCAGAGAGACGATGGGGATGCCGTAGAGGATCACCTGCCCCACCTGGTTGGGCTTCATAGAGGCATGGCTGGCTCTCGGCTGGTTCATGGGCTCCGGTGGGTACGCGCTGGACGGCGACGGCAGCAAGATGTCTGTGGGGCCGGGCAGCGGGCTGGTCGCCATCGTCTCAGTGCTTATGGGGCTGTTCTGAACCAGCTGCGGATGGGAAAGGAGGAGAGAGACACAGGGCCGTCAGACGGGACCTGCCGGGGACTGGGGGGACCCTCCAGGGATGGGGGTCTCAGCCGCAAGGACTACCCACCCCCTCCCCACGAGTGTGGGGAAGCGCCGCCGGAGCGACCGCGTTCCCCGCGTACCTCCCTCCCCGGCTGTACTGGGTCTCCGAAGTGCGCATCCCACCGTGGGTGCTGAGATGACGGTAAATGAACGGACCGCCCCCTCCCGTTAGGAAGATGCCCTAGCCCACGGTTCATCCCGAAACACGACCCCGAGCAATGGGTTCGCCTCCCCGTCATGGAAACCCGTCGCTGTCTAAGCCGCGGCTCTTCCGTTGGCAAAGCGTGGAAGGGGAATGAAGAAAAGTTTCTCTGCTTTCCGCTGCTGCCAGCGCGTCCTCCCCTCCCGGCGCCCTTTACCTCCGCTTCCGCGCTCTATCCGTGCCGCCCCCGGACCCTCCTCCAGCCTTGCCGGCAGCCGGGAGGGAGGTGCATCCCCGCACCCGCCGCCGCCGAGCAGCGCGACAGCCGCAGCCCGGCCCTCGGTGCAACGCGCGAGGCAGTGGCTGCGGGTGCGGAACCTCCGCGCCTCGCTGGGCGCGCCCCCCCGTGGGGACGGTGACGTCAGCTGGGCGGGAACGGGGGGGCCGGGCCCCACCGTGCTCTCCCCCGCAACCGGGAGGGCAAGGAAAGAGGGGTTGGAGTGGGGTGCTCCCGAAACCCCCCTTTCCCGTCCTCCCCGCACCGAGAGGGATGCGGACGTCCCGTCGGGGACCGGCCCCCCAAGAGCTGCACTGTTCCCACCCTGCCACGGTTCTCTGCGAGGGGACGGAATGGTCGAAAGTGGGATGCACTTTGAGGGTTTCTTTATTTTGCTCTTCCCCTCCTTTTCTTCTTTTTTTCTTAATTTTCCCTCTTTTCCTCCTTTCCCCTTTTCTTCCTTTTTCTCTTCTGCTCTTTTCCCTCTTTCCCTCTTTTTTCCCTCTTTCCCCTTTTCCCTTTCCCCCACTTTTGCCCCCTTTTCCCCTTCCCCCACTTTCCCCCCCTTTTCCCCTTTCCCCTCTGTTTTTCCATTTTTTCCCTTCCTCCTTCTTCACCCCACTCCACAGTTCTGAACCCAGTCGCTTCCAAACAACCGAATATACTAGACCTAAACCCCTTTTAGCATCTTTTTGTAAACGATAATTTTTAACTGGTGTATCCGAAATTATGGGAGAAGGGAAGGGGAAAGAGGAAGAAAGGAAAAAAAACAAGGGGGGGGGATTTCATGCCACAACCGTGTTCTCGCGGGCACAAACAACTGCTGCGAACCACATTTCCCTTCCCAAATACACTGAGTGATTCTTCAGTCCTACTTGCAGAAGGACTTATCTTCAGTCCTACCTGCAGAAGGTCCCAGGTTCTTATTCCCACGAAGAGCAACACAGCGGAGACAAAGTTTTTCCCTAATTGCTTTATGCCCCGTATTAAGAGTGGAAAAAAACCGTACCAATCAGTCCGCAGAGGGGTAGTCGCGTTTGCCCACTATCTACCCCTAAAAAGCACCGTTAACCTCGTGGGTCTCTGCTCCGCTCACTGCAGGGTGAGGACGAGGCCGGCAGAAAGGAGCAGGGAGGCCAAATTCTCGTAACTCTGCGCCTTTCCAGTGAGGAAAACTGCGGAGCCGGATGAAAAACGGGATCAAGAGAACGAAAAGCTAGGTTCTAGCTAAAAAGGGGAGAACATCTGGAGCGCCAGTGTTTCCTTATACCGCTCTGACTTTTGTCGGTTTTTGAATGCCTCCATCCGGTTTTTTCCCTTTACCCCTAATACCAAACCTTCCTGCACACTTGGCTTCAAAAATTGGTGTTTGAGGGTTTTTTTTTAATGTTTTCTTCCTTCCGTTTTCCGCACCTCTCCCCTTGTTTTTCCTTCCCGGACATCACAGATCCATGAAAAGTCTCCACACCTACCTTTCCCAGCGCATCAACGCTAAAACTCACCGACTCTTTCCACTTTCACTCCTAGTAGCGAAACGGAGCCCACCGGTTGGCTTGGGTCGCTGCTAACTTTGAAATATTAAAGAAAAAAATAACAAAAAAATCACACCTCTCCTTATTACTTCTGTCACTTCTGATTAAACCCTGCTCACCCGTGCCGCCACTGTCACACGGGGACTTCCCCTTTCCCCCTCCCTCCTACTTCTCTCCTCTCCTGCACGGAGCCTGCTGCTTTCGTGTGAGCAAGAGCTATAAGCCTCGCGTTGGTGACATTTTAATCAATGCTTCCTAGCCAGACTGACATGAATTTTACACTTCAGAACTCTCCTTCGCCGGCTAATTGATTCAAATTGTTTTATTGGTTAAACCCGTGTCACACATTGTGTGATCTATTACCACGCCACGGAGAAAATCTCCCCTCCTGTCTTCGCTTCCTGGTAGGCACCAGGAGGAGCGGGGAACGGGGTACTAGGGGTTGATTTTGGGGACAAGCAGCCTGTTCTCGCGGGCTCTCGGCTCCTGCATCCCCGCAGCTGCCTCTCCCCATCTCTCAGTCACCCGATGGCTTTTTCCCCGGCGGTTCCCGGGAGAGACAGGGATGGACAATCTCGCCTCAAGCTCTAATCCCGGTGTTGGAAGAGGAGAAAAAGCGGATGCAAGAGGCGAAAGGGATGAGAGACGAAAGAGATAAGAGGGTTTTGTGAAGCGCTTTCAACGAAGCGACCCGCCGAGCTCCGTCCTTGCAGCCTGGGAGAGGCTGAAAACGCGGGATTGGTACGAGGGAGTCCTTAGCCGACGCTGGCAGTTTATTTCTTCATGAGTAAAGGAAAAGCAAAATAAAAGTGTTTGTTCACCTGCTCGGTGCTATTGACTCCCTTGAATTCCTTGGGAAACAAGGATCTTCCTCAATTGCAAGCATAGGGAAAGCTGAAACCCATGGGGATTGGGTGTATACATTCCAATGGAGGGGAGACGGTGCAGGACCACTGCCCGCAGCCTCACCGAGGGGCCTTGGCTCGGTGAAGCTCTCCAAAGTGGGAAAAGAAACTGACCCGCGCGAGCACCTTAGAGAAGCAGGGCAAGAGCGCACCGTTCTCTACTTTTTTTCCCTACTTAAGGCTATTGGGAAACCTTGTAGGGTAGATAGCAAGACCCTCGTGGGGTAGGTAAGAAGCCCCTTGTGGGGTAGGTAGCATGACCCCAGTACGGGCATCTTGGATGAGCTGCCAAGGAAAGCCAGACGGCTCCTGCAGGTGACCCCCAGGCGGGCAAGGCCCGCTGGACTGCTCCGGCCGTGCCCGACCCCGTCGTGGTCTCCGCTGGTCGGCTGGAGCCCATCCTGGGCCCCGGCAAGGGGCGGGAAGGAATCTCGAGTTGAGGTGGGGTGTCTGCATTCATCCCTCCCTCTAGGTGCAGACTTGGCTTCCTGTCCTGCTGCCGCTTCCAATTACCGTTTCGTTATTCGCTGTTGCCGTTTCCAACACCTGAGTTGGAGTCACCTCCTCAGAGAGGAGACGGGAAGGTGGACAAACTGGAAGCCTGGAAGTGATAAACCCTATAGTCCTGGCTCCTTTCCCCCTCCTCCTTCTCTATCGCGATTCTGCCTTGCAGGGCTGAGCAGGGGACGACAGCAGTAGCTGTGAGTTTTTTCGTGTGAAAACGAGCAGCTGAGAAAAGCGACCAAGTTTAAAGCACCCCAAACAGCCCTCACGGCCTTTATTTACCTCCAGAGCACTTAAATATTGAGGCAAAGAAGCCACAAGGTGGGAGATAACCTTCGTGCATTTAGAAAACCACAAAGAAAACCACCCCCAACGCGTACACATTTCCTCCTCCCGCCTCTCCACATCCCATTGAAACTCGCAGCAGCGTTAAGTACCATAGGCACAAGGTACCGTTGTACATTATAAAACCGCTTCACTGAGCAAATTTGAGGTAGCAAAGGAGGTTTTAAAAATACTTGTGGGTAGATTTCAGTTGTGCTGCTTAGTCCAGAGCGAAACTCTTGTATATATGTATATATATATTAATCCCGTTTTATTATATTAAGCAGAAAGAAGACAGGGCATTTGGAATAGAGGTGGTCCCATCTGGAAAACCTCGGAGCTCATTTAGATCACATCACTTCGGGCTTTTGTCTCTGCTCCTGAATAACCCAGCTAGACACAACAAAAGGGCAGGCATCTCTCGAGGAAGGTTGGGGGTTTTTTTCAGTGGCAAGAGGACGCCTCGAAAGATGCATCTGTAATCATAATAACGGGAGAGGGAAAGGCTCAACATGATCTTCTCCAGGCTCTCGAAAGGCAGCGGGAGAGTTTGAGGATGGGGCATTTCTGGGTAGTTTGATATCCCTTCGGGAAAACCAGCACGGCGGCTTGAAGGGAAGGAATCGGCATCTTTTGTCTGAGGGAGCAATTTGAACTTCTCCATTTAATATGTTCCGAGACATCCAAACCCGAGGTGGTCCTCGCCGAAGGTACGTGCAGACCTTAGACAGGAGATGCGGATAACCCCGCCGCAGGGTATGATGTTCCCCAGGCGTCACCCTCCCGAATAGAAACAGTACCAAAACCATTAAAAATAAAGGCCATTTGCGATTTTATTTCATCATACGGGAGGGGACTGGCAGCCAGGAGGAGGTAGGTTCTCCATAACTCGCCTCTAAATGCTTAAAACCGGAAGGGTGTTTATGCTTGCCCTCCGTGGGTATTGGGTGGGAACGAGGAGAAAAGCCTCAAGCTTAAATGGAGATGTCTTACTTTAAATGGAGTTGGTGGGATAGGAGAGGAAAATAAAAATCCCAAACGAAAAACACCTCTGCTATCGATTTTTCTTTTCGAACGCATAAATTAAAGCACCCTGAACATCCTCATCAGAAACGTGCCTGCTCAGAAGTATTTAAACGAGCAACTGACTACCCAAGGGGGAGAAACGAGGCCCCGACCTTGCTGTGGTGAGGATCATCGAGCCCAAACTTCTGAGACAAGCGTGACGCCATCGGGCGAAGAGTCACCACGTCAGTAAATAATTCCATTTCGCCTCTTTCAGAACTCAGTAACCTTGGGTGTCTTAGAAAGCAGATTGTACAAACAAGCAATTAAGATGAGCGCTGAGACTTTCAGAGGAGGTATAATGAGCCAGCTTTAATTACTATCTTGAAATTAAAAATGTAATATACAGATTTAAATTTATTTTCACCTAAATTGTGTATAAAATTATATGGCTTTCCCCCACCTCCCCTCCTTTTTCCCAGGCTAAGAAAAGAATTGCCACCAAGCTTGCCACTAAAAAGTCTGAAGTACTTTCCAAACCCTGTTCCCCAACAGGCGGTAATAATGATACATTTATCATTACTGATGACCACCTACTGGTTTATTATTGCTTTGTTGCAACTATTACAATCAAGAGATTTCGTTATTTACTGTTAACATTCACTTAAAGCTGAATGTTAATGACTCTTCTGAATCCACCAAATAATTTTCTGTTATATTTCTGGAGTAGTTATAGTTTGTGTTTGGTGGGATTTTTTTCTTTTTTTTAAAGCATCAAAGGAGAAATGCTAGGAGGTGATTTGCTCGTTTTTTATTTATATCTATGTTTTATTCTTAAAACGCTGTTTGAGAGGATTTATCTAAGTCGGATTTTCAACAAAGAGTTGGAAAAGCCTTGGCGTAATGCATGTACTTGACTGTAGCTAATTATGAGGGTATTTTATTACAGGAGATTCATTCATTATTGATAAATGTTTGCAGTAACTTCCTGCTATCTAGAGTTGTATTTTATGGGGAATAAACAACCTATGGGGATTGGGATTGTTTGGCTTTTACACTCCTGCACTCTTTGACTGTTCACATTACCCGCTTCGGGGGTCTGCCTTGTCACTTTCTCCCTCCCTACACCCAAAAGCAACTTCTTTCCTCTCCCATCATCACATCCTTCTTACCCCCCTCCTCCCTTCACCGTAATTTCAGGATTACGTTTTAAAAAGTGGCTTTCCGGGGAGTGTATTCTACTATGAATATGCTTCTGTACGCTTCCATATAGGCGTTTCCTAAGGGTTTGGTGGATCGCGGCTGGCTCCTGTTTCGGGGCAGCCGATGGGCAGGAGCCGTGCAACAAGCAGGAGACCCGTCGAGGAAGGGCTCGGAGTGAGGAGGGAAAAGGTCTTTCGCGAGGGCTACCCGCTTCGGCTCCAGGTCTCGAACCCCCAAAGCCCCAGGGGTACAACCGATAAGAAATAATGATTAAAAAAAAAAAACAAAACCACACATAAATCTGTCTTTTCGCCATCTTTTAAACGTCGGAGCCACTGTCAAAGTGGAGACGCCTCCCTCCAGACCGGTGTGCGCCTCTTATCCCACCTCTCCTCCCAAATCATCCCGAAGAGGGTCGCACCTGGTGGTGGAGGCCGGGCTTCCCCACTGCGTTTCCCCACGTTGTTTCCCCTCTCCGGTCTCCTCCATTCCCCGGTTGGCAGCAGGACGAGGAGCGCTGCGCGGGCGCGGTGCTGAGCGGAGAGATCCGCACACACCCTCCTGTGCCCCCGGGTGGCCGGGAGGTCTCCTCTTCGGCCCTGAGAACTCGCCAGCCCGGCTCCTCCCCCCCGAGCTCCAAATCCAACCCAAAGTTCATTATTTCGAAGCATAAAATAAATAGAATATATATATATACATATAAACAACAGAAACCGAAACGAGATGCTCAGCTCCAAAACGTTGCCCCTTGCCTCTGCTGCAGTCCAGACTTGCGCGGAGCACCTCTCCCCTCAGCCGGAGCCACCCCGGTGCTGGGCAGCCGCATTTCCCCGCGCCCCGAGGGACAGCACGACCCGGCGACCTAACGCGACAGCACCCCGCATCTCACTCCGTGAGGGTAGGAATTCAATCAAATCAGGGGATTCCCCCTCGAAGCCGCATTCCTTACCTGAGCACCCCACCTCCATGGACTCTCCCCGGGTGGCGGGGCAGGATGAGGGCTGCCGGCTCCGGGCCGCTGTCCGCGGTAGCTCCGCGGCGGGGAAGTTTGGCTCCCGCCTGTACAGCGGCGGCTGTGCCGCGGGAGGGTCGGGACTCGGACGCCTTCTAGCAGCCAGGCAGCGCCCTGCAAGCTGCTCGGGGAAGCCGCCCCCTTCCCCGGCCGCCTCCCCTCGCTGGGGAGGCGGGAGGTGGTGATGGTGATGGTGGGGGTACCCGCGACACCCCCAGCCACGCCGCTACCCAGGGACAGATCCGCACCGACGACTGCGGAGGGGGGGTACCCAGCTACCCACCTTCCCTCCTGGAGTGGAGCGAGAGGAGCTCTGTTGCAGGGGCGGATCAGCATCCCCACCCCCCAAATTCCCTCTCCCAAATTTTTCCTTTACTTTTTCCCTGCTAAAAGGTATCCAGGCGAGCACCCCCAAAGTGCGAACTGTTTATGGGACAGCCGGAGGGGTTCCCCCCATCAAGCACAAGAGAAGAGAATGGGGGGACACAGCCATCTCCCCTCAAAGCCTCCTCTTTCCCTACTCCTGCAGATACCCCGTCCCCTGCAAAGCGCTCCCGCAGATCAGTCGACGTGTGGAACAAGGCTGCTGCTTAAAAACACAAAGCCGGAGCCCTAATGAGTTCAATTACAATGTGGTAAACACATTGCCTCTACGCTTTAATTAAGCCGGCTGTCCAATTTTAACTCATTAGTAATTCATTAAGAGAACAGCCTTTAGCTGGCTGTAAGGAGAGGAGTGCTGCAGCCTCTGCAGTTATGCTGTGCGCGTACCCCAAGGCATTGGGGGACTGGAGAGTTTTGGGCGTCCTCCCTACAAAAGGGGCTCCAGCACCCCTAAATAGGGGGTTGTTCGGCCGTTGTGACACACCCTTGTAGGGGAAAAGGACCCAAAGGTTCTGAGGAGAAGAGTTCTGGGGTGCCTGGGACCTCCCCCGGAGCTTCTTCGTTAGGGACAAGCTGGACAAATTTAGGAGGGAGGACCTAGGGACCACGGAGCCCCTATGCCCCGTCTTTAAAAGTAAAATAATAAATAAATAAACGGAGAAAACGTTTGAAACGTATCTGGGCCAAGAAACAGGTCAAATTTGCCCTAGCAGCAAATTTGGATAGATGAGTGAAATCAGGGGTCTGCAGGGCCTGATCCTGCCCCTCCACCCCGCGGACCTGTAGGGGTTCCTAATGACAGGGGTGTGTGTACTGGAGGAGGTATCCTCCGCGAAGCCCATCCGTGCCAAAGTTTCTCGTGCGAAGTCCGGCTCCGTGGCACCGTGCGCATTTGTCCGCGCCTTTGCGCTGCGATGTGGCAGCTGCTTCCCTGGTGACCGCAGTAAAACGGGTTGGGGCGATCTCAGTTTCCCTTCGCCTTACCACTCAGCTCCCCAGTACCGACTGCCGCACAGTCCCGGGTGACCTGTCCCCGAGCCCCGGGGGCACAGAGCCGGAGCGGGCATTTAAGGTTTCCCGCAGCAGCGACATCCCCATTAGGGATTAAAACATGTTTTTTCCTTCAAATTGCAATGCCTGAGGGACAGATTTGAGGGGACCCAGGCCGGACACCCCCTAGCCCTTCCCAAATCCCACCCTACCTGCATCGTTCCTTTATTATTTGCACGATGAGCATAGTTGCCGTTTTATCACAGATCAAACATGCCGCAGGTTATGCTTATTTTTCTACAACGACTGAAAGGTTCCTTTATTTATATATTTATTTTTATTTTTAGCTATATTCGACATTTGAAACCTCAATAATCGAAAGGATTAGCAGGCAGGAGCCAGCTCAGTCTGATCTTCACTAGCGCCAGGTGCTTCAGAGAAAGACACATAAACCGGCCAAAAACCTTTCACAAACAACTTTGAGTAGGGATTTTTTTTAAATCCCAGACAGATTCAGAAGCCCTGATTTTTCGTTTTGCCATCCCGCCGTTTTGCTGGGCTCCTGGCATTGACCACAGTATTGCAGAGCTACCAAGGGAACCCCTGTGCCTTTGCTGTTCCCAAACCTAAGCTCAGTGGAAGGAAGCAGGGGCAGGACCTCCCAGCAGTAAAAAGGGGGTTTCCAACTCCAAATCTGAGTTATAAATGACTAAATCCCTTCTGAAGGATGCTTTAGGCAAGCACATCAAGAAGAAACCTTTAAAAAGAGTCTCCTCTGGGGAGCAGATTTTGAGCAGTTATCTCTTTCAAGCAGTTCTTTCTTTCATGTAGCAGGCCTTCTATGCTGTAGTCTTGATTTTCATTTGGCTCCAGGCTTGCAAAATTGGATTGTCGCGAATTAGGAGATTTGGATACTGTCCCTCTTGATGTCAAAGGATTTTTTTTATTTTTCGCCCCCCCCCAAAAAAAAAAAAAAAAAAAAAAAAAAAAGAATATCACAAATGCAGGATCAGACCCTGGGGAAAGGCAAGTCTCTGGGCTCCCTATTCAGGGCTCAAAACCAGTGCTATTTAACCTGTTGCTGTGTTGCCATTGTTACCTCTTTTTTATTACCAGATCCTAAAAGATATTGGCCGAAAACCCTAGAAGAATATTGCTCATCTATGTCCAGAAACATCCCACACTCCTTTGTCTTGACTAGCAAAGCATTGGCTTCTGGACACACGGGACAATCTCTCTCCAGAGCCTCCTGGTATAAATCTAAAAATCATCTTGAAGCCAGTGGGCTACAATTCATTTTATTACCCCAGTGTTAGTCTAGAATATGTGCATAAAAACTGTTAGGACAATTAATCTGAATTAATTTCCAAAGTGAATTAAATTAAATTGAATGAAGACCACCTGAATTCTGAATAAGAACAACCTTCATAGGGGTTTCACGCAGTTTAATTAATCCACTTTTAAATTCTCACCTTCAGCTAATTTGGGTTATTTTCCTGAGTGTCCCCATGTAGGCAAAATCTTAGAGGTAAATGTGGCTCGGGGGAATTCCTCTGGATTTACCCAGATGTAATTTAGAACAGAAATGTATCCTCTAATACTCTTTGACCACGGCACAGAAACAATGCAGGAATAAAGGATATATATATTGTGCTGCTCCAGGAAGCTCAACTTCATGAAGGAAACATTTTCCAAACATTTATCTGCGTGTTTTACTGTTTCTTCTCACCCTGTACCTCTTTGTGTATAAATGCATATACTTATGTATGTAGACTCACGGATGGCACACTGTGGATGTACTCTCCATATGTCTTTGCTGTACTTGTTTAATCCACTAAAGCCTCTCATCTGTGCGCCTGAGACTCCTATTGAAAACAAAGAGAAACTGAGAGTTAAAAGAAAAGTGGGATCAGGCAGTTGGGAGGCAGGTCAGCACTGTACTTTCAAAGCTGAAATATGAGGATAAATTCAAAATTTGTTCATTCAGGGCCCAGCAATCTAGGACAGATTTACAAAGGCAAGGCTGTCCTTCAAAAAGGGAAGCCCCTTCTCCTGGCTGAGGAAGTTTCACCCATTTTACAAAGGCTGTAGGTGTAATTTGCAAGCCATGATGCAATATTACCTTGATATTGGTCCTCCCCTTGTAACAGTACCTAATGAATTAAGGAGAAGGACTGGAGTAGACATGGGAGGTATCACTTCTCTCCTCCTAAAAACCAATTTCAAGGTAGTTTAATTGCTATATCAGAATCTAAGACAGCTACAAAATATATCTGCTGTTTTTAAACAGTGATTTTAAAGAGTGAGGGAAACACTTTTCCTTCTGAAATCATTGGCTGTAAGACTCATGGGTTAAAGACCCCTATGTTGCTTTTCTTAAATAATATTATGAGCAGCTTTTGCTACATCTGAAGTCAGATTCCCTAGGTCAACCCAGTCTGTTCCAAGGCATTTATGCTCAAAGTCCCAGGCTGTCATGCCAGGAATTAATAGCTCAAGCAAATGGAAATGCTTTTGAGTGCTGAATTAAGTTATGATGAAGGCATCTGTTCATTATTCAAGCCTGGAGTTCTCTGTTTCGGTCTGAAATAAAAGAATCACTGAAATAACTCCCTATATAACTGTACTTAGGGGGTAAAGTATAGTGGTATGATTGTGCCTGAGGGCACCCAGAAACTTGGAAGTTTAGTGAATTATTATGTGACCTAACAGAGCCATTTATAGGCCAACATTTTAAAGATAAGCTCTCAAACAAGAGTACCCTGTGAGCAATCTGGTTTGCTGCCCATCTGTCCAGACTGGGCATTTCTGAAAATCAATCTGCTTTGGACTGGGATTCCTCAGTTGACATACCTAAGTTCGAAAAATATGACCTTTTCTTCAAGCCTCAATTTATGCACCTGGAAAGGATGCATGTGTGCGGATGTGCTTAGGGAGTATCATTCATCTGCCAGCATCTCCAGGAGGTTTTATAAAATGTAGTTGAGTTAAAAACTCTCTCACATCTTAGGCTTCACTCTCACTTCTTCATAATGGAGTTGGAAATGATACAAAAATAATCAATCATAGGTAAGAGCATCATTGAAAAACTACATAAAATGGAAGATTCCCAAGAACTTAGAAACCATGTAGCAACTCCATGATTTTATTTGGATGTTTCCAGACTCATTGGGACAGTTGGTTGCTGCTAGTCTTTCCTCCTTGTCATCAAACTTTTACTTTCATGCAATGTAAAGGTGTTGTGAAAGAAGTGCTAAAGCTTTAGACAGCTTTGGACTGGCTTTTGTGGTGCTGTGGTCTCAGTGGTCTACAGGAGCTTAATACAGAGATTGCTGCAAAAGTCATTGAAATGAATGTGTCTTTTTGCTTCTAAAAGTAATTCTGGGGAATATTCATAGAATCATGTAATAGTTTGGGTTGGAAGGAACCTTAAAGCTCAACCAGGTTCAACCTCCCTGCCATAGGCAGGAACACCTTCCACTAGACCAGGTTGCTCCAAGCCCTGTCCAACCTGTCCTTGAGCACTGCCGGAGATGGGGCAGTCACAGCTTCCCTGAACAACAAATATTATAGAGCAGTTTAAAAATACATAAATCATAAGGAAAAGAACTACATTAAAAAAGAATCATGAAAGCCATTGGGTGTCACTTATTCCATCCGTCCATCCATCCATCCATCCATCCATCCATCCATCCATCCGTCCGTCCGTCCGTCCGTCCGTCCGTCCATCCATCCATCCATTCCCTTCAGTGGAGAGATTATCACCACTCTCAGTATCAAGGCAAGTTCAGTAACAGGTCCCAGGATGGTTTGGAGGCCATGTCTCCACCAGACAACCAAAGCTTTGGGGTCATGAAGTAAGGGCATTTGCTGGACTGAGTGTCCCAGCCACAGAGTGGGATGCCTCACCTCATTTCAGATGTTCCACACTGCTGATGCCCAACAGTGTGACATGTCCAAGTCACATACACACTTGTGGTGTGCTGAGCACAGACCATTTCATAAAATCAGCTACTTATTAGTCAAAACCCAAGCCAAAAGCCCCCATGACACTGAAAGCAAGTCAATAATAACTACCACCTCTACTGTTAACTCAGTCTAGGGATCGGATCCTATGCACTTAGCTCTTGGAACAATCCAATTTCAGGTTTGAGGCCATATGATCAATCCACCTTCTGATCTGTTCCTTTCACAGATTTGTAAGCATTTAAAAGAAAATGCTCTTACCTATGTGCTTGTCACATTTAGGCACCTGGGATGTATCCATTGGAGTCAATCTATAATAGACATAGGAGATTTTCAAGGCAGGTGGCAGCATATTTTATAGCACTTACACCTACCAAAAACTTTATTCAACTCATCTTGTTTTTTTGATAAAAAAGAAGAATTTTGTTTCATGCTTCCCTGTCCTTCTACTTCACGCAGTTTGGGGATACCATGTCAGTGATGAAATATGGTTTGATTATATATGGAAAATGTATTTTAATCATATAGAGAATAATTCAACATATTTCAATAACACATTAGTAACTGCAAACCAAGCGTGCATCTGCCCTGGCCTTTAGATGAAACACAGAGTTCATGTAGCTCATTCAGCCACTGATTAGCATTCAATAGCACAAAAAAAGGTAGTTCTCTCAAAGCTCTTGGACTTCCTAAATGCATATTAATGAAGATTTCTTTAAAGTCATGATATTCTTGTGTCCAGTTATTATCCTACAGCTGCTCAGTATCACTGCTGTTACTCTTATTATCCAGATTCCTCCTGTTGTTTCTTATTAGTGTCAACACTTTCCAGTCTGTAGAAGTACCATCCTACCACATCCACCCAATGCCATTCTCAGCCAAATCATGTTTCTGGTCCCTTAGGAGCCAGTGTGTGCCTTTGAGCTCTTTCACTGTGAGATCCCTGTTTTACATCTTCCTATACTCCCAAGATTTATTTATTTTTGCCATAGTGGACACTCCTGAGGAGCCTGGAGTGAGAAGGATCATTGCTCATGATATGCAGGCATGGTGCTCCCACCTGTTTTGTTGATTGCTGGGAAAAAGAAGAGCAAAGCTCCACTCTCTGCTGCCAGATGCCATCTAATTCTCTGTGTTAATAATAAGTACAGACAATAAGATCCCATATTTTTCAACCTACCAGCAGTAATAACTCCACTTTCAGACCACAAGAGAAAAGACAACAAGCTCAACAGTTTTGGCTTTTCATAGATAAGCATGTAAATGATGGTAGAATCTTTCCCCCCCTTTCCTTCTGTCTGTCAATTCAGGCATATTTTCAAGGATTGCCCCATACATGTACTGCAGATCCAGGACAGCTCCTGCTTCAGAGCCCTCCGGCCATCAGTTAGAGAAGAGGTCTTTTGAGAAGCAAAACAACGGGTGTGATGGGGTAGAAGCTGCAATGATTCTCAACTCAGGTACCCCCAAATTATGGTCATGGTAAAAATTCACTGGGTAACTGTCCAGTGGGAATGCTTGTGTCCTCCGACCTTTGTCCTCATGCACCTATCTTCCTGCTCCAAAACCTCATATTCCCTATCCTGAAGCCCAGGAACTTCAGCCCTTTCTCAAAGCCACCTCTGTCACTAAGTTCCTCACTACTACCCCTGAAATAGTCCCTTTTCCTCCAGGTCTGAGCCTTTCTCAGCCTCACATTACTTTCTGCTGCTGATGCCCTACCACCTCTCACCTGGGGATAAGACCACTCGCCTAGGCAAATTGATGGCTGGATTATGCCTTACCATCACCTTGCCTAATCACCTCTACTTCTACCTTAGAATAGTTAGAGTTGGAAAGAACTTGAAGATCATCTAGTTCCAAACACCCTGACATGGGTAGGGTTGCCTCACACTAGACCATGTCACCCAAGGCTCTGTGCAGCCTGGCCTTGAACACCGCTAGGAATGGCGCATTTACCACTTCTTTGGGCAACCTGTGCCAGGGCCTCACCACCCTCACAGTAAAGAACTTTTTCCTCATATCTAAACCTGAATTTCCCCTTTTTCAGCTTGAACTTAAGTTTGAACCAATTGTTTCTTATTCTATCACTATGTTGCTATTTCTTTTGTTATTGCTACCCCCAGTAATTATAATTTTGACATTTCCAGAACCCCAGACTTCAGTGAAGTAGTTATAATGTTAAGGGGAAGAGAGTTTTTACATAATCAGTTTGATTCCCATCTTCTATCTCCTCTCCCTCTCCCCCCCGTTCCAGCTCCTCCATCATGGAGGATTGCAGGGTCACCTTACAATCTTGAATAGTGAAATCTTCCAGAGAGAACATAATTTGCTGTCTCTACAAGACGAGTGTTCATCATCACAACAGAGGAATGCAGAGAAAGGGCTTAAAAATATCTTCAGCTGCTTTTGACATTAGAAAAAAATTAAAGAAGGATTTTGTCAGTAAGTTATCCCTGTGAACATGTAAGTCCCTATATTAGATAAATTAAATAAGGCTTTTTATTTCACAGCATAAATAATTTCAGAGGAGTACCAGTGCAGATTAGTTTGGCCCAGGAATTAAAGTGTTTCCTATCTGCTTTCATTTGTAATTGGTAATTAATTGGTAGGTAATAAACATGGACACTACTTTTGGCAGCTCGCAACAGTAGAAACACAAGGACAGTATGTACTGGCTTTCCTTGTGTTATTTTATTAAGTCACAGTCCAATTCCCAGGAAAAAGCTGCTGATGAGAAGATTTGAGAGGGGTTTTTGAAGAGGTACCTTCAAGGCATCAGCAATCCTGATGCTTTTTGTACAGCAAGGCACCATACTTTGACCCTTACCTTGCCAGGTTACTGTAGAATTGCCTATTTTCACAGTTTAGGCCCAAATTGGGGTGAATGGTTGAAGTCCTTGGCCAGGATTGAGGTGACCGTTGAACCTGAAAGGCAGTCTGATTGAGCTCCTTGCTTTGCTACCAGCCGCTATGCACAGTCTCATGAAAGCCACGAGAATAGTTTTATCTTTCTTTGTATTATTTGCCCATGTTCTTCCTAGAGCAAACCTAAGTGCTGTGAGTTCATCATTGTAGGGTAGGAATAGGCACCTCTGGTGTCTGAATAACACTGTAGTAGACAGCCTGACCGTCACATGGCTGAATTTGGTGGATATGGATTCATATAGCACAAATCCTCAAGGAAACCATTTTAAAATAAGATAACCATAGGTAGGGTTTAGTTGCTTAATTGTGCTGCACTTCAGTCACACTAACGAGTGCACTAACAAGTGCTTAAGTAGGTAATAATGATCATAAATAAGCAGAAAAGTGCAATAAACATCGCAGGAGCACTGGGATGTGGTGAGGATGCAGATGGTTGGACAATGCACTGTGCTCCTATCTCACGAATTCCTGTCCCAGGAATTAAACCCATAATGCTACATGGTGAGACTCCTTGCTCTCCTCATGCTCTTTGCTCCCTACTCTGCCAAATATCACTTCTCCTGCAGATAAGGCAGATACATGTCCCCCCTGGGGAGCCAGGACAAGCAATTGCCAGTCCCATGGGATTGAACTCAAAGGTCTCCTTGACGTACACTCAGCTGCCTCTTGCTTGAAGGGGTGCACTTTCCCAAACCCCATTTTCCTTAGAAACATTATAAATGCATTCCTTTGGTCAAGTTTTAGGAAGGTACATCAGAGTATCTACTTTGCCTATTTGTATTTGCTGCAGCCAAGGGAACCGTGAGACCATTAGCAGCTCTACTGGTCTTTCAATATTGGGTCTAAACACCTCTAACCCCAGAGGGCTTCGCAGCAGTAGGAAGTGCTCCATGCTTGTAAGATCTCCAGCAGTTTATTACTCTTTTCCATCATGATTACCTTGGCTCCAGAAAGTTTTAATACCGTTCAAAATTCAATCCAGTTTTATTGACATCTCTAGTTTTGCCAAACAGTTAAACTGAAGCAGACGGCATGAATTTCAGTCAATCAATATTCATTTAAAACTGGACACCCATATGTAAGCATACTCTCTCCTTGGCAATGAGTAAGGAGGCTGAGCAATCAATCCACACTTGTACTTAAACTCAGTGACTGTATTTTCAAAAACCCCCACATAAGGCAAAATTGAATGGTTGAATAAGGTAACATGTGATTTCTGTTATGTTATTATTAATAATTAATAATTCACTTAATAACACAGCAGGAGCCTAATCCAAAGCCCACTGATGTCAGTAGTTTTATTTCCAGTGCTCTCTTTAGTACCTGAACAGACACAAAGGCCTATTTCTTTCACAGCATTTAAGCACCTACCTCCCATACTGAATGCAAACACCTTCTGCTGCGCGGACCCTTAACTCAGAACAAGCCAGTGAAGTAATTGCAATATAACGTATGGTGATTAATGGAGAGTGGTCCAATTCTATCTTAGAGGGTTCAGATTTAAATTTTGGCCTTACATTGATTGAATATTCCTACCTCTTCTATTATGGATATACACCCTATATGTGTAAAACTTGTATTTATTCTACCATACTTCAACGTAGCATGCAATGCATTAATTATTAATAGATATTGTATGGTATCTGCATTCCCATTGTACGCTCTGGTTATGTGCAGTCAGAGGCTGGTGTGTAGCAGCTAAGGAGGTCCAGGAAACACGAAGCTGTTAAGTGTATTTAAAACTTTCCTTGGCCTTTTCCTGGCTGCCCTTAGCATCTTTAAGGCAGCTTCTGAGAAGTCCCGTGGCAGACAGACACCCAGGACTGGGGCATATGGACCTTCAAGCAAATATTGTTGTTGTCATTATTACCATTTTGCCTCCCTAATTAACCAGTTGGGCACGTGCCAGCTCTTTATATCTATATTGTAGGGGTTGTTTCCATTGGGTTTAGGCAGACAGTCTTACTTTAAGATCCCTATTGATCAGCTGCCATTCTCACGTGGTTAAAGTACTCCTCTAGGGGAACTCTCTTGTGTTTTAAGTGCACACAGTTACTCTCATGACTGGCTTGTAAACAGGTTTTAATGGGGCTATTAGTGTAAAAGGACAGGAAACTTTCAAAACCAGCCTTTTAAATATTCATGAAGATGTTTAATCTGGTGCTTAATCACCACTGTTTGCATATCACAGAAGGGGGGGCCAGCAGTGCTTCACTGTTGCTCATCAACAGGGCATTAATAAACACTTTTAGACCCATGATTAATGCCCGAAGGACAGCCAAACTTTTAAGGAAGCACACCCCACTTTCTGCAGAAGAGCTCCCCAGAATGGGTGCCCAAGAAGAGCATTAGCTCCCAGGAAAGGAGCTTCAAGGCTGGGCTCTGCTTTTGCCCATGCCAAGCGTGATCTGATCCATCCCTTCTGCTCTAGTCTGACCAAGTGCACATGGGCATCAGGGTGGACATCTCTGCCTGAGTAGGGGGTCCAGGGCCTCAGGGGGATCACCTGAGGGCACCTGTGCCTGGGCAGGATGCATTTCATGATTGCTTCTTACCAGGGCTGGACTGACCATCCAGGAGATGCCCCTCTCCTAATAATGGCTTTGTTCACTCCTGTTTTCTTTCCAACAAAGCTCTGGCTCAGACCTTCAGCTGGTGTTTGCTGTCTGAATTGGTGCAAGAGCACAAAAGACCCTATATTTGACTGGTTTAACCAGTGTTTTTATCTCAGTGTCCCATTCTTTCTGACTACTCCTGATCTCTCCTGGCCATGCCTGTACCATACCCATTTGATCTCTGCTCTGATCCAGGATCTTCAGGACTTGGACAAAGGAAGAGTGAGCTAAACATGGAACTTCTGCTTTCTGTTGCTTTGGGGCTGATTTTAGCCATTTTTTTGGTAATGTTTGCAATACAAGCTTCATTTTGTTTAAAAAGTAAAAGTGGAAAAAAAAAAAAAAAAGAAAAAGGGAAAGGAGAGCATTTCCCCAGTGGGAGAGACTTCATGCAATTTTAAAAATGTGCATTATTTAATCCAATAGGCATTAAGTTGCCTTGAGCTGTTAACACCTGTTGTGGAAATCCATAATACACAGGCTTAAAAACCAACAACCCTGGGAGACCCATAAAGGTTCCTGCAGAGCTGTCGTCGCCTCTTGTGTCAATGAGTACTTACAGACCTCAAAATCTGTGGCTGAACTCACTTACTGAGCACGTGCTTTCTCTTCAGCTTGAAAAAATTAAAAATTCTTTAGGATAACTTCATTGAAAAAAATAAAATAAAAAAAAAAAAGTTGGTATGAAACACCAGTGAGCTGTGTTTCTTACACAAAACGCTCATGTATTGTTCATACATTTCCTTACCCAGATGCCTAGAAGCACCAGCTTACAGTCTATTTTACCACTTTGAAAAACTTCATATAAAACTTTGGCCAACATAGGGTTTTTATGTTTTGACAAGCTGTCATTTAAGAGTATATGTCAAACCCAGGCAGCCTGCTGTCATTTGGGGAGGCTACCTTTGTCTTCCACAAAAGTAGACAAAACCCTGAGATTCCCAATAGGAAATGCAAGGGGAAAGTAAAAGTCCCTGGGGAAGGTGTGGAAGAAACTCTTCATGTGATCTCTCTTTAGCAAGACCTGTGCTTACTTTCTCTTCATAATCAATAGCGATTAGTTATAATGTGAAGTCCTGCCTGGGCTAAAGCCAGTGGAAGTTTTGTCACTGATTTAATGACATCTCTAATGGGACCACCTGAAATTTAGACATCTGCCTTCAACAAGAGGCTAAGTGGATGATAGCATTTGAATCCCACCAGGGTATGTTCCTTGGCCTGTTGGCTATCTTGTTGACACATGTCAGATTGTTAACCCCACGTGGATGGTTCTCCCATCCTCGTATCTCTATCTATATCCACACAGGCTTTTTAGACAGCTGAATCAAGCCCAAGAAGTCTGGGCTATATCTGTGTTGAGGAACTTCTTTGGAGTGATGTACCCAAGGTAGGTAGTGTGAGCCATGGTGGAGGGACAGGTATCTTCATTACCTATACACAACCTTTAGACAATGCACATAGACAGAGAGGTGTCTTGTTTTTGTGGCTAGAGACACTGTTGTGAGCCCAAAGTAGACACATAGGTGTTTGCAAGTGCACTGGGGTGCCAACTCCCAGCAGGGCTGATGGAGGTTGAGGTGATACAAGCAATTTATCTGGATGCTAAAACATGGCTACTGCCACATGAGATGGACAGGGCTATCTGGAGCATCACATTAGAAAGGACTGTGAGGGGCAAGAGGTAAGGGCAGGTAAAATGACCAGGGTTCCCTCTCCTATGGCTGGACATGTGTTTTAGGTGGTGAAGTCCTGCACATCTGCATATGGAGCCAAATCCCACCCACTGGATTGATTCTGCACAGCCCAACTACCTGAGATGGGTCGCACCTTGCTGCAGGGTAAGACAAATGCTACAGCTGCCAGAGAGTTTTATCATAGGGATAATTAGAAACTTTCCTACATGCCTTTATTAACTAAATAATTTTATAATTAGTTTGCAGGACTCAAGCCATTTCTGCAGCAGACGTAGAAATCTCTGAGGAAGGCAGAGAATACCGAGATTGTTTATTCACGGATCCACTGTGACTGTCTCCGGTGGTGGACTCCTTGGGGACAAGTGAGAATTTCAGCAATTTTATGAAATCTTACTTAACAGCCTGCCAATATTCAGATAAAGAGCACAATAGGCAGGAAGATAGGAGACACCATCCAGATGAAAGTCAAAGACAATGCTGCCACTAACATGAGGAAAAGCATGGTCAGGTCCAGACCAGGAGCTTGTGCTGGTTGTGATTATGTATCTGGCACACGATCCAGGGGATTACTCCAATCAGAGACTCCCTCTCTATTTCTTTGTTGAAAACAGAGGATTTTTCACATCAGAAAGTTAGATGTTTTTCCAACATTCTTTTTGATTTCTAGATAACTCTCAGCAAGGCTCACGTTAAGTACCATTTAGCTTTTGCTCGACTTTTACAATTTGGCACTTAGGTGATTATACCTTTCTTAACAAAATCTAGCATTTATAAAAATAAGGCTTTTGGTGTGGCAACACAATTAGACAGGACCTTTCTTCCAGGCATATTTTCAAGTAAAGTTGCTCAAAATTATTCAGACAGAAAACCTGAGGTTGAAAGCATAGCTGTCACTTCTGCTTTGTAAACCATAGGTAACTATTATTTTTTATTCAACATTAATTGAAAAAGGTATTACCTTTTCTTTGTATAATGCCTCTTTCTGCCAGATTTTGATAAGTTTCAGTGAATTGCTTTGGGAAAAACTGAAGCAACAAACATTGGAAAAATGCAAGTAGAATTGAATCTATTAAAATAGCCCCAAATTTGTGGAATTAAAGAAAGGTGAATTTTTTATATTTTTAATGAAAATTGTGCTTTTATCCCAGGAATGTGAAGAATAATATTTTCCTGGGTACACTGTGAAGACTTGGGGTAATCTGACTCAGGCAGGGTGGTGACTCCTTATGCTCACTCCTGAGATCCGTCAAGAAACTACACTTTGTATTTGAAAAACAAGCAGAGGAGAATTTTTAAAGCTGTTTTTCTAACATGATATGGCTCCCCACAGAGTTTCTTCTCAGTTAGGTGCTTTAGACCAGTGACATTTCATTGGCTTCTGTGATCGTTCCTGACTGATAATCATGGGGTTGAGATTTAATCTTGGTTGACCAACCTGGTTTTCTCTATCCCATGTGCTTTGGGGGTAAATACATGTCTTGCTAAGTCTTCCTTATTAAATGAGGTCAGTAATTCATCATACAGGCTGCACAAAGAAGTGACAAGCCTGGGTGTTTTCCTTGGGGGTAGAACAAAATAACCTAAATGACAGGTCATCCCCATGGTCATCCTTGTACCCACAGTGGCAAAGGGTATGACTGAATGGACTGAACCCAAAGAATTAAGAAGCTCTGGAGATATCCCTAAATAGATGTTTATTTTTAGCCCTCACACCCGAACCTAGAAGATCCTGTTCTTTCTGCAGGAGTCATGTATTAGTGCTCCAGCTGAGGAACATGCATTAACAACTCTTAGTCTCTTGTACTGAGCATTATGTCTCATCTTTGAAGTCAGATTAATGGAGATTAGTGGTACCACTTAAGAGTTTAAACATCATATTGACCCAAATTGGTTGTGCAGGGCCAACAAATAATGTTGCACATTCAGGGCTTTTACCATACAGAAAGTGATTTCACTAATTGTTTCAGAAAAGAAAGCTTGTGTTACTTTCTGCTCTAATCCTGAGGTATCCCCCCACCCCTGCTTTTCACATCCACTGTCAAAAACATCTGGTTGTCCATCTACATAAGTATCCATTTAATAATCAAAGATCATTTCGTTTTAGCTCAGTTGGCCTGTCTGCTTGCCTTCCATGAGTGATTTCATTCATGTCTCTGATCTCTCAGATGTCTGCTGCAGTTCCCACTAGGAGTGACACTGGACTTGAAGAAAAAGCACTGCAAAGCACTGCAGAAATTGTCATTTTAAACAAATGGTTTTAATTATTCCAAATGACATGTGTTGGCATAAGCCACACAGAAACTAAAAACAGAGGAGGAAAAAATATTCTTGTTTAAGACTACAAAAATGGAACTGATCCTACTAATTCAAGTTTATTTTTGTGCAATAATTAAAGTAAACTTCTTGCTTTTCTCTGGCTGTGTGACCAAAACCAATTTGGAAACACACCGAACTTTTCAAGAAATCATTCACACAGTTGTATCTGATCCTGATGCTATAAAAATAGAAAAGAATGAAAGAAAAGTGTTTTCCCAGTGTTGGTCTTAGCAGTTCCTATGGGACTGTCTACTGATGTCAGCTGGTTTTGAATGGAGCACTAAGAACAAACTCTCATTTTCTTGTTCTTGGCCCTGACATCCCTTGGCTGACTTGGAGTCTTTGTTCTACCTCAAGGATCTGCAGAAAACATCTGGGACTGAGATCCAATTTATGCCTGTGTTTCAGCGAAGCAGTTGTCCTGACGTATGTGACCAGCTTCTCCATCCAGTAAATGGAGGGACATAGATGTCTTTGCAGAAGATTGAGTACCCAAGTTAGGAAGACATTTTCTGCCTTGGTTGGCTTTCAAGAGCACCTGCCCCTCTGCATTAGGCAGAAGAGGAATTTATGTGCTTATTTTAAGAGGACTCCCACTTCCCTAAATAATGAAGATGGAGGCATCTGAGTTAGGCAGACTAAATCACTGGCGTGACATGTCTTCTGGCTCTGCTGAAGATCAGCAAGTGTCAGGGTGCCATGGTTTACTGTCTCCTCCTGGTGACTGGCCAGATGTGTGCTTGAAATTAAATTAACCCAAGTCCAGGAGACAAATTCTCACCTCTCTCAAGAACTGCTCAGGCAGCACTTTTAATAGGTTATGTCCATCTCTCCAGTAACATGCTAGAGACGCTACACTTCCAACAAGACCTCAGCAAGGAGAACTCTACCTATTAACCATCACCCCTTCCTGCAGCACCTGGGTTTCTCCCTTGGGCTTTCTCATCGAGACACTGATCCACCCTGACCTTGTTTAACTATTGAGATCTGACAAGATCACAGCCCGAGGTGGTATGGCTGAATTTACATGTGCTTAACAAATTGCCTGTTCACTCAATTACATTTTATTTAATCATCTGTAATCATATAAATTATGCCTGATGGTAGTAAATGTTCATGTCAGTTCCTAATTACCGATTGATTAATTGACTGTGGTGATTTGTATTACTTATATAAGAATATATGAAGATGATGATAAATTATGATTAGTATGCAACACTTCATATGAAACGTTGCCAGAACTAGGGGAAAATTTCCTCTTTTTGACACTTACATTTGATTTGTCAAAGGTGCATTGCATTATCACAAGCCTCCAGAATGGACACTCTCACTACATTAAAAAAAAAGACAAAGAAAGTAGAAGTATGATGCATGCTGCTTTGTGCCTCACAAGTAGCTTTGAACAAATAAAAAGCTCTTGAAGGATTTCCAGCCATCAAGAATGTGCCTGTTGCTTTCTACTCACTTTAGTATTGATCTGGACAAAGTACCAACTCAGGTTTTAGTGTGGAAATCAAGAAAGAGAGAAAAAAATTAGAATCATAGAATAGCTAGGGTTGGAAAGGACCTTAAGGTCACCTAGTTCCAACCCCCCTGCCATGGGTATGGACACCTCCCACTAAACCATATCACCCAAGGCTATGTCCAACCTGGCCTTAAACACCACCAGGGATGGAGCATTCACAACTT
>JAOEHY010012650.1:0-36525 GCA_025447955.1 Psilopsiagon aurifrons
TTACTGTAAGGGTGGTGAGGCACTGGAATGGGTTGCCCAGGGAAGTTGTGAATGCTCCATCCCTGGTGGTATTCAAGACTGGGCTGGTCAGAGCCTTGGGTGACATGGTTTAGTGTGAGGTGTCCCTGCCCTTGGCAGGGGAGTTGGAACTAGATGATCTTTCCAACCCTGACTATTCTATGATTCTATGATTCTAACTCCAGAGATGTGAAATTCTCCTCTTGTAATAAAGGCATTTCTCAATGAAATTATGAGTACCTGCAGTTCAAAAACACAGTGGCATCAGTTTCCTGGATTCCCACTTTTGTGTCCAATCCATTGCGATTACAAACTCTGAGAAGGGCAAATACTTCAAAATGATTCACTAGGCGGAAATTTTTTGTTCTGAAGTCAGCAAAAGATTCGCCCTTGTTGTCAGTTCTGGGAATTCATGTAAGCGGTACACTCACTCGTCAGATGTTGCTGTTGGCAAAATTCAAATAGATGCAAAATCTTTAAGCTAGTGGAAATAAGACAAAATGGCCCAGGAGAAAATGGCCCTTGATTTTAGGAACTAAAAAATTGAAAGTCTCTATTTCATATTTCTGCATCTATCACAAAATCTAGCTCATGAATTAAAGTACATTACCTCCTTCCCTATAGGGTATCTTTTCAAAGAAGATGAAAAGGGCTGCCTAAAATATCAAGTGTAATGGAGTACCTGTAACTTTTAAAATGAAAACAACTGGGAAATGGCTGAATGAATTGTATACAGCCTGAAGAATATTGGGTGTATATTATTCTTAGTTTCAATATATACATAAAATCGTAAAGCTGTGAGTCAAAGAAAATAATGTCAGCTGCGCCAAAACTGCGTCTGAGACAGATTCGTGTAAGTACTGTAAAGTCTATTGCAAAATTTCCACTGTGCTGGTTCTTCAGAAGGCAAAACCTTGCAGTTCTTATTAAACAGAACATACATACATAGAAATGATCTGTGGGTTTTATCCCAAAATTAGAACCTTACTCAGCTAGGAAAAAAAGAAGCAGCAGTGCTAGAAGAGACCTCCATTAACCCACCATCACCTTATGTATATGCATATATATGTACACATGCCTGTATTTGTAAAAATATCTAAACAGAAGTATCAAAACAGTATCTACTGCTGTCAGGAAGGTTACTGCTATAGTGTCATTTCATGAACCATGTGGGAAGGTTTAAAAACGCATGGGAGATTAATACTAAATTTGCAGTAGGGTTCCTGCAGCAGGACCATGACTACAAAAAAGATCTTGAATTTTACCCCTCATATTATTAATTCACAAGATGGAAAATATAATCTCTTTCCAGTGTTGTAAGGCAAATCAAAACTTCCCAAGCCTACATGGTGACTATCTTTTCTGCAGTCTGGGGTATGTGTAGCTTAGAAAGTCATGTTCTAGCTCTCTGCGAAAGACCCTTGAAGTGAGTACTGCTGGGAGGGGGGGAAGAAGAGAGAATGAAGAGAGAATTCAGAGATTTGAGTTGGAGGATAGGAGGAGCAAAACAAACCATAGCATGGTTAGGGCTGGAAAGAACCTTAAGATCGTAGAGGGCCTTAGCTCCACCCCCCTACCATGGGCAGGGATGCCTCACATTAGACCATGTCACCCAAAGCTCTGTCCAATACAATACTTGTTTGTAACACAAGAAGTATTAACAATTTTAGATTAAAATAGCTGTTTGTGGCTTCAAATCTTCTGACAAACTTAAAGAAATGTAGCTGCACCGAAGTACTGAGAATTCTGTTTCTAAAGTTCAAAGGTAGCTAAAGAGCTAAGGGTATTGATTAAACAATGAACCAGAACACTGTTTCTGTATTTTCTAGCTGCAGCTACAATAAACGTATGTCAGATGAAAGTTTTAACCTCTATGTTACCACCACCTGGAGAAGGCTCCGGACAAGGATGTGAGGAAAACTAGTAACTTAAGAATAGAGAAGCATATATAGCAAATTACTGCTGGGTTTGAGATTTCAAAGGGGAATTCTTTCAAGCTCATTAAGCAAAAACTAAAATAGAAAGAAATACCAGTTCCTTAGTGTCTATATTAAGTGGCTTACAAAGTTGTGGGCTTTTTAATAGTAAGAGGCACGCACACAGTTATCCATGGAACTTACTCTGGAGCTGACACTGCCTTCAACTCCAATTAGCCAACTCAAAATCATAGCCCTGATATTTCTTAAAAAGAACTGTGATGTCCAAGTACATACAAACTGTACTAAAAATGATGATTCAGTAAAATGCAATCCTCTAAGCTTCTGGTACTAGAAAGAGACTCCCAGAAGTGACTAGATAGTGCTAAGCACGCTTGCCAGAACAAGCTCTGGGGAGTGAGAAGAACTGACTTTTCATATGAATGCTACCTACTTAAAATACTACTGGTATTTTCCTTTGTACATAGTGATAAGACCCATCTGGCCTCACATGTTAACAGAGAGCGAGAAAGGGAGGCTAACCACCTTTGGTTTATAAAACACTACTTTCCATATTTTGGCCTATCAACAATACATAGATACAGGCCTTGTCTTGTATTATGAGTTATTAAAGCTGACTGAACACTTAATTGAACTTGCAGACTTCTTGCAGGCCCTGGTGATACTGAAAAAGGCAGGTTCCTTTGTTGAAGGATATAGGGTGGTGTTACAGACATCTGTGTATGCTCCCTATCCCCAACCAGGATCACCACAAGAATGCCTAAGTGATGCCCCATAGCTATCCCCTCACAGCCTCTAAAGCTTCTTCATCCTTTTTGGTCTAACAGCCTTGAAGACCTCTTGTCCCTTCTCTGATAGCCACAGCTCTTGTCACTCCAAAAATCCCATTCATGGTTATTTCTATTTCCACTTATCTGCTTCAGATCAGAGCTTCTGAAAACTTCACAGTGCATAACAGACCACCCACCCCCTGTCCCCAAAAGCCATCCAGAGCACCACTCCAAATCTCATCAGTTTTTCCAGGGTCCTTCCCCAAATGTCCTGCTGCCCAAACTCCCCATCTTCCCTGCTCTTCTGTCACAGGCCCTCTGCTGCCACCTCTCACTGTTCTATGGTCAGGACCCCCAAACTCTAATCTCTCAGCAGTGACGGCTCTCCATCTCCATCATCAGCTCTCCATCTCTGGACCCATCACCTTTGCTTGAAGAATCTGTCAAAATCTGCACCCACTGCAGTGAGCTGAGCCTACCTTCCTTCATCACAGCACCTCCTCCCTCATTGTCCTCCCTTTCCCTAAGGGAAAGACCCAGCTCCTGCATCTCACAAGAATTTCTAAAACCTAGATAAAGGCTGCAGTTCCCAGCAATGCATTTTAAAAGGATATGTAAAACAAAAAAATAAGATCTGTTCCAGGAAAAGCAGATATATTTAAACTCTTTATTTCTTTACTTTTTACTCTGCAATTAGACCTGGAACTTCTATTTTTATAGGATTTGGCAAATAAAGGCAGAGAAAATGCACATGTAATTTTTTTCCTCTTTTTTAAATCTTTCCTTTACCTCTCTTTGGCAAAGAGATTAACCCCAGACAGCATTTTTACCTTTATTTCCCTCTCTTTAGCCTTGTATTTGAAATTAAGGTGGGGGAGGTGAAAGGGGACTAAGATCCAAAGAATTAGAGGTTACTTGACCTTCTTTCTAAATAATTGCAGTACCATTGACTGAGTGCCCTGAAGCCCAGCTGCCTGCTGACAGACTGCTGCATCAGCAAAAATTCATCTTCTTTTGCAGCAGTCTTTAAAACCACCATGGGTTGAATACAAGGCATAGTACAAAACAAACTCACTACCAGTCCTTGATGACACACAGTCACTTTCCACCGAATTCAAACTTTTTTTTACTATATACTTGCACCAGCGGTGTTGCCTCTGCTGTGCTTATCCACTCTTCCCTTCTCTTGGAGGTAGCAATGTTAGTTGCTTCATTCTCACTGAACCACTCTTTTTTCCATTGAGATTTCTCATTGCAATCAAAATGTAGGAGGCCATTTAATTAATCACTTTATTAAACCTGTTTTCACCTTTGAAAAAAACACTTTATTCTCCTCCATTTATAGTGCACTAATTCCTACAAGCCTCTGTGAAGATACAGCTAAGGATCAGCGCCCTCTGTTCATCCATTTTTTGTGAATAAATGGCTGGGTGAAGAGGCACAAAGAAAACAGGAATAACAAAACCCTGCTAGGTGCCTTATTTAGACCCTTTCCTATTCAAACCTCCTTGTTCCAGTATAGGAACATGCATGCTTCCTAGTAAATTATACATGTTAATTTGCTTCCCAGCCTCACACTGCTGCCAGTGTTAAAAAGATGAACAAAAATCAGGGTACGAGGGAACTTAGAGCAGTAAAACTACGTTGTGAGTTTGAAAAAGTACTGAGTGGAATTTGACAAACAGGAGTCCCTGTTATTCAGCCATGCAGAACTTTAAAGGCTAGAATGAAGCAAGTTGGAAATCTGGTTTGGGCTATTGTTTAGCAAAAGCCCCTAAACCTTCAGCAAGTGATTGGTGCAAACTGCCCCAGTAAATGCAGCTAGGGGTAGCCCACAACTTGAAGAAAGCCATCAAGCCTTCACTAACATAACTCAGATAGTGGAAGATCTACTGCACTCCTAGATGAGACGCTGCATTTGTTGATAGCACACATCACTAAGTAGAGACCTGTTTCCTGGTCAGAACTGGTCTTTCGACAACTAGATTAAGGGCTCTCTAATATCACCAAAATAATTTTCTGAATTTGTGGTCTCCAAATCAAACTGTGCCTATTTTGCAATGGACAAGATGGGGAGGTGGAGGCGGGGTGTGTGTGTGTGTGTGTTTCTAGCTAAAGCCTGGAATCAGCAATAACGTGAGGCTTTTCCTCACTCTCTCATTCCCACTTCGTGGGAGTTCAGGGGTGTGACGTGGCAATAAAATCAAGCTTGGAATCTCCTTTATGGCTTGATTCTGCAGTGCTAGTGGGAACAAATGGCAACATAGCACTTCAGCCTCAAGGTAAACCTCATTACTCTGATTTGAGGGGGAAGAATATGATTTCTCAAATATCACCCTTTCACTCTGAGCAAAAAAAGGTCCCCACATTGTTACTGTGCAAATTAAGTAATTAGAGTCTCTGGCATCTTGTACACCACAAAGAATTCTTTTGACTGTATCCAAAGGAAGAGGGAGGTGGTCTTTTGTAATTAATCATTTTAGCTGAAAATAAACAGCATTTCCATGGAAAACATTTAGATGTGGACTCGGTGAGGAGGGAGGTGTTGGAACTGCTCACCAAACCTTGCTTAGTGCAACAGATGCTATGTGTCATTTGGCTCAGAGAGGTTGTACCTTTTCATCCATCCCTCCTCCTCCATCCTGCCAAACCATTCTACTGCCATCACAACCATATTCAACACAGCTCTCTCTTCTGTAAGGGCAGCAGCAGCAGCTAGGTCACAAGTGAGCCTTGCAAGGGAGTGAGAGCATATGTTAACCCCCTGTTCTGTGGAGACTCTG
Organism: Psilopsiagon aurifrons; assembly: GCA_025447955.1. NCBI lineage: Eukaryota > Metazoa > Chordata > Aves > Psittaciformes > Psittacidae > Psilopsiagon > Psilopsiagon aurifrons. Next base: position 5,509 of record JAOEHY010012650.1, read on the forward strand.
ATGCAGCACTGGCAATCAATTGTATTGTGATTTTCAGATTCCCTTAAAGCCCAAGCTGCTCTTCCTGTGGTGTTGTTTTAAAGCTGAGCTTTCATTAAAATTAAAATGAAAATGGTTCTAGCCTTCATGGCAGCAGAAAAAATCCTAAAAACATTAACTGAATGTACCTCAGAGACTTTAAACCTAGACTGCAAATGCAAAGGAAGAGTCTTATATTTTCAGTTTACACTCACATCTCCATTAAAAAAAAATAAATCATGATATTTAGGAGATAAAAGCAGGAATGTGGGGGGGTCTGGGTGTTTTGAGAGGAAGGCTGTAGCAGTACTATTGAGCAGGTGTCCTGACTAACAGTCTCTTTCCCACCTGGAGGAGAGGACGTGCTGTGAGGTCTCCATGCCTTCCTTAAAGAGAACCAGGTAGAGCACCAGGATTTTGGATGACACTCTCACCTCTTCAAGTCTTATGATTTGTACAAAACTCCTGCAAAGATGCTGAAAACCACTGGGGAAGACTGCATGGTTTTGTGCCAGAGCACAACTGGGGAATTCAGGGGTCTTTTACTCTTCCTGTGCTTCGGGTGCTACATGGGACGCTGGAGTCATAGTACCACAGTCCAGCTTTCATTTCATCCTGACAACCACTCCTTCATCTGGCCCCAGCACAGCATGGAGGGTGGTTTCCTTCAGAGGGTGGAGAAAGAGGCTCTGTGGTTCTCTGCTTTTCCCATTAGCAGTGCTCACTTCAGCATCACAAGAAAAGAAATATGCTTTCAGCTCAGCAGCTCCTGCCCTCACCCACCTTAGTCAGCCCACCAGGAGGGAAACAGTGCTAGTTAGGAGCAGGTGATGGATCAGTGGGAACAGCTGAATGTTCCACGCTTCTGATCCACCAAACTCTGCTGCGGTCATGTTTAGATAAGCACAGGGAGAAATAAAATCAGCTTTCTGCTAAACTTCGTAATTTACTACATTTTTACTAGCATCTTTTTTGCATGAATATGTTTATTTTTTTCCTTCAGGCAAATATTTTTGCCCCCTGTGAACCTTTTATGTAAATCAACGGAGGCATTTGGCAAGCCATATCAGAACTGCAGCTTTACATATCACTGAAGTGGAAAATAAATGGAAATAGTTACCTATGCCTCCAAGTGCAGATTTGTTTCAAAATGAAACCTGTAGCTTGGAGGGTGAGGGAGAATGAGTGGGCAGTACATAGCTAATGATTTCCTGTTGTCTTCCATGACATTGGCTCAGACATTTTATTTCATTCTGGGATGCGATTTTTCCCTCTTTTCGGGGTGATCAGGGAGAGATGATGGTTGGTTGGTTGCTCATTTTAACCATATTGAACAAAATCAGACCTTTACTTAGTAAACATGGAAGATTGTATTTATAAATTCCTCTCTCATGCTAGATATTTAAAGATAAGTAGTGTTTGAAGGAAAAATGTATACGCTGTTCTGCCAGTGACATCACTAACAGAGCCACTGACTGAGCAAACTGTTGTTTCTATATTCACATGGGGTCAATACTAATCTGTTTTCATGAATTTCAGTATAAATCAGTAATGCTCATCCTGACACCACTGAGTTGCACTGGCAAGAGGAGAACCAAGCCCCACAGTGCCAAGGGCTGCTCCTAAGCCATGAGCTCAGCCCACTATCTTAATTATACTGATTGTATGCCAGAGGAAAATTTAGAACCATTTTTGTTTAGTGTCTTTGGACTCCTGGAGGCAAATGCTTTGTAACTGTTACCATAACTAGGCAGTACTTGAAGGAGTCACTGAGGACAGATGCAAAATTTGCTGCTTCTTGAGCAGAAGGCAGCCATGCAGCCAGGCCAAAGACTCATCTGGCCTTGTATCCTTCCTCCAGACCACCTATCCTACACAGATTTTGAGGGAGAGGAGGAACATGTAAGCCTGACAAGTAAGCATGTCTTCATTCGACATGGTCTCAGCCTTCAGTTATTCTCTGCTTTTAGATTCAGGTATGATTTCTGTCTTCTTGGTCACCCCTACTGGATTTCTCTCAAAATAACCTGTCCAGCGTCTCTTGAAACTATGTGGCATCCACATATCCTCGAGACAAGGACTTGCAGGTTTACAATGCACTACAGGAAGTGCTGCTTTCTTTCATTTGTTCCAAACTGTGGCAAAATATCAGCCTTGTGCTCCTTTAGTTTTTCTAGAGCAGTAATACCCAGACTTCCATTATTACTGCCCCACTATTAACATCAAGGCAACAGAGAAGGGTTTTGCCATGAATTCTTATTCAAAGCTTTGCTTCTGCCGAATCTAGGTTTTAAACGCACTATCAACAACTGGACTTCTTGGGAGTGTCACATCCCCCTTGGAATTGCTGTGGTTTCACAAGCCCAAATATATTTATTGCTCCTCTGCTTGCAACCCCAGGATACAAAAATATTCAGTTGTACTTTAAAGGCCAACTCCAGTTTTGTTTAATTTGTTCCCATTTTTGTTTTAGTTTTTGCTGTAGTGTGAAAATGAATGGGGTTTTGTGGAGTTCTACTACAATTGCATTCCTATAGCCTCTCCGCATGTGCTGATAGTACACCAGCCCTGGAAAAGTGTTTAGTATGAAAAAATGCCCACCCCTTCTACCCCTCCACACATTACAAATCTTGTAAAGCTTTTAAAGAAAGTAAAAGTATTAAATACAATCTGAGCTTTGCTTAATGTAAACAGAAACATCTCCAAAGAGACAGTACCTTGAAGTTAGTCAGAAACTATCTAAGAAAGGGCATAATACAAAGAGCGTGGGAGATGTGGCAACAAAAGAAACAGTGAAATGGCATGTTTTCTGATATATTTAGCAAAGCAAATGATTGTAAATATCCTTCCAGTACTACCTCCTGAACAGAAGCTTTTCAATGTGTGTAACATGTGATGCTGAGATCATTTACATAATTCTGATCCTGGGGGGGGGGTGGGGGGGTGGTGGTGGTGGTTAAAAAAAGAAGGCAAAAGAAAAGAGAGATATGGCACTATCTGTTCTGCTTCATAAAACCTCCCATCATGGCAGTGTAAAAGTTCTTCAGCTTTTAAAGCACCGCTGTGCATTAGCAATTGGAGAAATGCAAGGGAAATGTCAGCTCTTGACTGAAAGGGCAGAAAAATAGATCAAAACAAAGGGATAAATTAATTTAAAGCTGTTGGTTTGCTGCATGTAGCATGTACAAACAGTATTTTGAAATATTTAAAGGATGCGAGATTTGCTTCACATGCACCAACAGTTGTATAGCGAAGAAAATCTGAAGGGTTTACCTTTGTCACATCTTCCAAGGCTGCTCCCTGCTGAGGTGGCAGGTTTCTCAAAAGGATGTAATACACACAAAAATCAACAGATGTTTCATCTTTAGTGATATGTTCCTGCCAAGACTTATTTCACATCTTCTTTTAGTATGCCAACCAGCCCAGATGCAAAGAGGATTTTGCCTTGAAAGCACAGTCTCCAGGGTCTAGGGAGTGGCGGCGCTAAGTTGCTCTCTGGGCTCGAATACAACCTCCCAAATACGCACAAAACAAGGGACATTGATTTTTGCCTGTAGATACACAGACACGCTAATAATGCTGGTAACATACTTGGAGTTTCACTACACTGAAATCTTTGGTCAGTTGCCCCTGTTCATCTCAGTGGCATGGATACTTCCTAACTGGTCTGGGGCAATTTGAGGAGACCCAGTATCTGAGATTACTGCTGCTGAAGGAAAACTGCAGCCTGACAACTAACTGTATAGATGTACACTGAAGTCAAGTACTTAATTTCAAGCATGTGCAAGCCCAACAAAACTCTCTGCTGTTACAAGCATATTTCAGGAAATCATGTTCTGATATTATTGCAGAATTTGTACTGTAATTTAATTGTAATTAAATTACAATTTATTTAATTGTAATTAAATTAATTGTAATTTCAAATTGAAGGAAAATCATCACAGAGGACTAATTCAAAATCTCCTGTAAGCATACAAGATTATTTATTTCCTCTTTTTTTTTTTTTTCTTTTAGCCTATTTCTGGAATCCTACAGGTGTACTTTCTGCATTAGCTTCAAAGAAAAGGAATGCAGTACTACAAAGGTTTGTGGGGGGTTTATTTGTTTTTTTCCTACACACAAAGCTGGGCAGTTCTTAGAGGTAGACACCAAATAAATCTACTAAAGCTAATCACAACACTCAATTATTTTGTTTTTTGGTTTGTTTTTTTTTTGCCTAGAATATATTTGAAAAAAAAAACAACCCAACAAAATCAACCAAAAGAAAACCCCAAACAAATAAAAAAACCCAATAAAACTCAAAATTGTGTAAGCAGTAAAATATTTCAAACTTTTAAATTAATTTTATCACAGATGGCAGGTATTTGTTAAGAGGGTTATTTCTATGTTCTCAGGCAATATTGTTTAGGCATAACTTCTCTCTGGAATAGACAAATCTAAGTTATTTTCATTGTCTTTTAAGACATTTCGAATAGAATGTATTCCTTTCTTTACTCAGCGAACTGGATAAGAGGTCTAGCCCTTTAAATGCTGTTGTTCCAGTTTTAAAGGAGAGAGGCTATAAAACTGGGGTGCTTCATTAAAATACCAGAGCTGGCACTTCTCAGAGGCACAGAAAAAGAATATTCACTGAGTAAGTAACACATTATAAATTATAATTGAGATTCAATTCTCCCAGGGAGAAGAGAAGGTAACTTGTCATTTGAAGTGTTGTGAGTTTCTGAGAGTGGACCAGGAGTTTAGAGTGTATAATGATATCATTAAGAAATGCCCTTGCAAAGCAAGCAAAATTATACTGCGCTGTTTCTTGAAAACCACAGGAACTCTTTATTGTTCTGTCAGCAGCAGTTCAAAGAGCTATGTGACCCCATTAACATTCACTCAGGCATGTATAACAAATTGAAAGAGGGAAATTTCTTGAATAGTTAATTAAATTTTGTGTGTTTGAATATCTAATGGTGTCAACCATGTGAGCTCAGCACCACAAAACGCACACCTTGCACACCTGGTTTACCTCACAGATTTATGCGTCTTTTAATATTTAGCGGAGAAAGCAATATCAAACATAGAGAAAGAACATGGAGGTTGGGAAGTGGAAAAACCTAGATAACAGCCAGCTGATCTGATGGCTGTGGTTGAACAAATCTAATATTTGCAGTAGTTCTGCCATGAACAGCAACTATTGTTAGATAACCAGAGCTCCATTTTAAACCCACATATCCATGGCAGGGACTGGGTAGGAATATGTGGGGTGATACAACTATTAAGTGTAAGGTAGAATCTTGCAGAGAAACCAAGTTTCTCTCAGTTTCAATAAGAGAGCTCTTCTGGCCAAACTATTTATTTATGTGAAAAGTCGTGGCCTTCTTATTGAAAATACTGACTTTTTTAAAGAAAGCTTAGTTGCAGAGATTCTGCTGCAGCATCTGACCAGGACTGTGGCTTGGCTGTTTTCTGCTTCCTTAGTCCTTTCTAAATCTGGTTGTCCAAGTGGCTCTTTCACACCTGATGCCAAATGACTACAAACAGTCTCCATGCTGCAGTGATTATTGACTCAGATTAGGCACAGTACCCAACAACAGAATTTGTCTGAAAATATGGAAGGTAATTTTTTGGCATAGTTAAAAAACCTTTACTTTTTCTTTTTTTATTTCCAGAGAGAATGAGTAGCAGATATTGTTTCCAGTGTTAGTTGGAACCCACTTACATAGATTGAGTCAGAATCTTTATCTGTACCAGTTTATTAATTTCAGTTACAGTACAGATTCAGCTTTCCTCACACTTAGCAATAAGTTTGATAACTGATATCAAATGATGTGATAAAGGAAAGGACCATCACAAGGAGGTTAATGCTTTCTGTGCTATCCTGAGGAGATGTTATTTCCAGGCAAACTTTTAAATTCAGGTTATCTGGATTTCTAAATGAAACCAAATAAAGTTAGGTTCGTCAGAAGTACTGTTCATGAAACTTCACGCAAAAGTTAGAGTAGGACCCTTTGTAACTACTGCAGATGTCCATTTACATAAGCATTACCACCAACCCACCAGAATCCATCTCTTCCAGACACTGAGCACACGTGCTACTGAGAACACTTCTACTGATCCAAAGATGTTCTTAAATTCTGTTGGAAAACAGAAGAATAAGATTTATATTACCCTATAAGCCTAGGCAAGCCTGAACTCTATTTTCGGTTTATTGAAAGTTCTGCTGTTATCATCCATAATTCTTAAACACCAACTAAGTATTTCACTCATCACATATATATTCATACTTCTGCCTTTGCTCTGAAAAACTGTCAATTTGATGACATTCCAAACGTACCTATTATTTGTAGATTATTTGCATTTTAATTATTTGTGTTAGCTACGCTTTTTCCTAGCTGCATTTTCATTGCATATAGATTGGAGTTGATCAAAAAAAACTCTTCTGAAATGGAAATTATTTTTATTACACCTCAGCTATGCTTTAAGCTGGTTATTCTGCAAACAGTTTGAAACAGTGGGAATGTGTTCAGAATGAAAAGCAGAATGCATGTTCAAATGGCCTAAAACATGTCTACCAGAAAGAGATGCAAAACATATCCTGAAAGAATCATAGGAAGGTTTGAATTACAGGGCAGTGCAGCCTCTGGAGGAATTTCCACTGAAATCTTTTTTCCTCAGAAAATGCCCATTTGTTGAAATCAAAGCTTAGGAGGGGGGAGGGGGTAGAGAGGAGGGGAGAAGGAAGTAGGATGAATTTTTCACTTGATGTTTCTATCTTTCCTTGGAAGACTGAGATGTTTCATGTTGACATTTTTGCATCAAGGAACCCCTGCTATTCAGGAATGCTTGCTTCGAGTGTTAAGCTCTACACAGTTAAGAAGAGACATAAAAATGCTTGAGAGCAAAATGTTTGAATGCTTCAAGATCACCAGACAAAAAGTCCAAGTTGATGTGCAAAATTTCCAGAAAGTGCTTGGATGTTGAGGGTGATATTCTGCAAGCCTGGAAAACTTATAAAGTGGAAAATCACTTCCTACCATGGTGTAATAGGTTGGAATTACAGGCTCCATCAAGGCAACGGCAAAGTTGTATTCACATCAGTTGGAATTTCACCTCAAACACTGAAAACATTGTAATCCCTTTTGACCATACTGATCATAAACCTACTGACCATAGAAATATGTTTGACCATACAAAGTATTAAGGAGTTTTAAGTTACTTTGTTTAGGAGGAGATAATAATAATAGAGGTTTTCAAGAGAATTGCTGTGTGTGGTAGAAAAGTCCTGGTTCTCTGTACATGACTCAAAGAATAAGCAGGGAAACATTTCTCAAAGTCATCATCTTTCTACACAATTTAAAAATGTTACTGTCTGTAGCTCTTTGTTAAAAACTTGCATCAGAAATGATGACCTTGCCTAGAGCAGCAAAGTGGACAGTGTGAACACAGAGTTCTGGCCAGAGGCTTCCCCTGCATCCGCACAAAGCTGAACTGCTTGCTCTTGCACAGCAGAGGTCCACAGTCAGTTCCACTGATGCAGCACACCCTTGTAGGTGCACGCTAAAAAGGGGACTGAGCCAGAGGGGTAAAGGGACAACTGGTCTTACACTGCCACAGCTGTATTCCCAGCAGGCACAAATTTCACTGCTGCAGTTGTTAGCAAGGCTTCGGCATGAGCCCTCTCCCAGACAGCGCCAAGACCTTACCTGCCTGTGCTCAGGAGATAATCCATGCTGCATAGCACAGTGTACAGGGATATCATCGCTCCAACTCTTGCTGTGACTGCCTTCATCTCCCTAGACACAGGTACCTCCAGTATTACCTCACATCGCAAACAAAAGATTATCCATTCCACCTCTGTTGATGCATAACTCTCACTGAAATGTCATTGCTGTATCTTTTTGGTCTAGTCTTGTAAATACAGTCTTTTTAATATTTTTACATAGTTGCTTTATATGTTTCTCATAGCAAGAAGGTATCTGTAGTACACACACTCTTCAGGAAGCTTTCACTCAGTTTCCATGCTAGAAAGGAAAAGGCTTTTGGGGTTGTAAAAGAAATTACATAGTTATTGCAGATGCATCACTCCTGAAGTTCTGCAAAATTAAAGAGGAAGGGGATAATGTAAATTAATGCAAATATATTTGGCCACATCCACATTTTATGATACAACATAAGCTATTTACTCGTCTGCTGGTGGGAAGGTTTGAGAATGACTGGTTTTAGTTATAGCTGCCTTTTTGCTGGCTACCAGTAAGAAACAGCTTCTTTTTGTTCTAAGAAGACTTATTGCAATAAACTTCTCCATTTCTTTTCTTCCTGTCTAACTCAGAAACTTAATGAGATCTTTACTGGAATACAGTAACTGGCATTAAAAAAAAGATTTTCCACTTAACATATCCAGCCTCTCAGGCTGTCCACGTTGCAGCTTATCCTTTACTCCCAGCCAAAAACCCCAAAGCCTCCAACTGGCAAACAAGACTGGGCTGATCAATTCTACTCAGCAGCTAATTTCAATTTTCAAATGACAAATGCAAGTCTACAGCTACCATGCTTTTCTTTATCCTTGTTCCAGTCAACTCCCTAGAGATGATAGGCACACAATGAGCATAGGCCTTCTCTTGCAGACAGCAAAGTCTGTTTATCTACTTTTATTTTATATATAATAAGCCAGCCCCTTTTCTTGTCTCCTATAATTTCAAAGGCACCCTCACTGACAGCTCAAAGTGCTTACTGTATATATCACAACAGCTGTTGGATACAGATAGCATGAGCATTTATGGAATGATTCAAACTGACCTTATTCCAATGGATACTAAGTGCTCTTCTTTAAATGTGACTTCATGTTCAGCAATTCAACACAGGTCTCTAACATGAAGTACATTACAATATTGAGGAAGCAAATAACTACAGAACAGATTTGGGAAATTTTGAGACAATCTGTAATGGAAAAAAATTGGTCTGCATATATACTGCAAATGGTTTAATTGCAAATGTGCAGACTTACATCTTTTACAAGTACTGGATTTGAAATCAGGAAGTTTTTTTGCTGAAGATGTATGGGAAGCAGAGTATCCCATTGCATTTTACAGCATCTGCTAAATTCTGATCTGTAACCATTGTCTCTTTTTAGAAACACTTCAATCATTCATATTGGAAGGAGTTCTCTATTTTCCTCACAAACCTGATTTGTCCCACTCTGCAAGTAAACCCATGGTTTCCTGATAATCTTGCCTCTATGAACATAAACTTGAGTTATTAGAATATCTTCTATAGTTATTAACAGGGACTCTAGCTTGAGAAGCTGTAATGTGCCTTTTGGTCTTACCAACACACAATGATTATGACACGGGACAGCAACACACATGACTTTATATTCTGAGGAAATTGCCTGTCTTCTGGTAGGCCACTACTAAAGGAACAGCTATCTACCCTCAAGAACCCAGCCTAGAATATCCTTTTCTCTTCAGTTTCCCTATCCTGGGAAAGATAATGGAAAGGCTTTTGCACAAAATTCAGAACATAAATAGTCCCTTCATTTTTTACAAATCTTTAAATTATAGACATAAAATCTGCCTTCAAGTAGGTTTCTTTCTAAGAGGGGAAGGGAAACAGGGACCAGTTCTCAGTTGTCATAAATCAGTATTACTCTGCAGATGTGCACAGAGCAGCAGCCAATTATACCACTCCAGCAACTGGCCTCAGCTGTCTGCTGACTCTGTATTTCAAGATTTTCAACCTGAAAGACTGAGGAGCACTCAAAACAATGAATGAGTAACTTTTGAGTCTACATGTAGTCTCCCAGAGATAAACAGGTTTAGGGTCTACACTGAGGGGCTTTTTACACTACGTGCTAGGGTTTTTCCACTTGTCCTTGCCCGAATTGGTGTATAGATGTGCCTATATATGGTTTTACTTGCCTAGCTTCTATTTCTAAATATTTGATCTGTTCTGCCTTCTGTAGGCAATGACAGAGAGCTCTCTGTCTTTCTGTTAATATGACCTGTTATAAATACCTGATGAGACATAAGAGCATCATAGGATATTTATAGCACAGACAGAATTCTCCCTATACTACAGGTTTCTACTGAAAGGCTGAGCTGGAATAGCATGCTTTAGAGTGTTCTTCAGTTTGTTATAGAGTGGAATTTTACTCACTTTACATTTTCAAGTAATAATAGTATTATGTTCAGAAATTCTATGTAAAGAATGGTTGTATGGCATCTTATATACTGCATCCTTTACATGACTAATAAAGAGTTCAACTAAGTACTAAGTCAAGGAGATCACATCTACCTCAGGTTTCAGAGTACAGATGTGTTTAAACAAGGAAAGAAGAGTCAGTTCTTTGCTCCATGGTCCAGGCTGATGAAGGAAAGACCAAGTTTGCAAAGTCTCCAGATGCACAAGGACTGTCTGGGCTCTGCTCAGATCCACAGTTTGACCATAACAAAGATTTGATCATGCAAATTAACCCAGGTTATGCTCATATGAAATATGTTCTATTATTTCAGCTTGATTTCAATGTTGAAAAAGCAAGAAATTCTAACAATTAAGACAGAAGTCAAGCGCTTTTTACTATCTGTAATACAATGGAATATTAAGTATTTAGATTTCCAGATGAAAATTTTGAAAACAAGCACATTTCCAGACTTTTTTCCCAAGGGAATTTTGGAAATGTATTTCACCATAATATTTTCATTCTAAAAAAAATGGCATTGTTCCAGAAAAAGATATTTTCCACTGGAAAACTTTAACACCTCTAAAAGCTCATATTTTTCATGTAAGATTTGGAAAAAGAAACAGCCCCAGAAAATTACACTTTGATATAACATTTAATTACACTTTTTTCCTTCAGGCCTTACATTATAGCCTGCATTTTTGAGCATAATTTTTATTTTAGCTCTTCCTTCTGAAGCACAACAAGGAAAATATTTGATTGTATAAGATAGTGTCAAGAGACAAGTAATCTGCTGCTATAATTTAACTGACATTAAGTTTCTCAATCCCACATAATTACAGTGGGAGGAAAATGGAAAAAAAATACACAAAACCAAAACTAAAGAAAATAAAAACCCCAAAACAACTTTTAAACCTATTGCTCATCTTAAAGATTGAAGAGCTTCTTATAATTCTAAGCAGACTGAGTTTTGTCTAATGTGGTATCTCATTTCAGATTTTGAAATGGGATAACCTCCAATAATGTCAAAAACCCCTGTTAGCTTGATTAGCTGGCTTGATCTCAGCATTGGAGCTATTCTGGACAAATGCACCTTGAACAATTTTCTAAGAGAAGCTTATACAAGTTTCCTTTATTTGATTTTTTTTTTTTCCCATTAGAATTTTATCAGTCCCAGTATCTGATTAAGGTGTTTTTAAGTCAAACATCATTGATTTCTTTTCCTCTCCTTCAAGAAATACCAGTTTCAGATTTTCACTGGATGATGATAAATTGAAGGTAATTAAAAAAAAAAAAACAAAAACTTTAATGAATCTCCTAATGGACATTGCTGGTCATAAATTCTGTCAAGTTATTAGCAGTGAAAATCTAGGGACAAATTCCTGTTTGCAGATCTTGGTTATTCTCTGTTGTTACTGCTATTTGCTGCAATGATTGTGAAATTTGAATCAAAGCCCTGTTGAACCCTGAAGATCACTTCTGCAGTGATTCATCATTGTTACAAAGAAGAAAGAAGGCGTAGGTGTTTTTTTTAAGACTCACTGTCCTTGCATATGTGAGTACAACTACATGTTACAGAATTATCAGAGAAAGAAAGAATATGGCCAGGATAAAACCATTCACTCCACTTCTTGTTTTAGTACCTTGAGAAAGCCCTGGGGAGAGTTGGACTTAATGTAAGGTAGTACTGGGTATGCTGCAGTGCATACCTGATCTTCAGGTCAGTTTCAAATCCAGCTTGCTGATTTGGGCCATAAGCCACTCAGCTGTGTCCTGGCAGACAGTGGCCTTCTGGCTTTGTTTTCACCAAAGCAATGGCAGGAGAGATCAGACCTCTTGCAGTTTTGAAAGTTTTGAGCTATTTCTGGATGCTGTTGGAGAAGTTGGTGCATTTCAACTCATAGTGCTAGCTGGGGGAACTTCTAAATTGATAAGTGCAGGCATGTACACAGACTGCAGCACATAGCTCTGTATATATTCTGCTTTGGATAAAGCAGAAGCAAACAGAGTTTTTCTGAACTCACTGGTATTCTGTATTCACCCTAAAATTAAAAGTCTTGACTGGAGGCAAAGCAACTATATCCTCTGAAAAAAATTCAGCTAGCATTAAAAAAAATAGTCTGGACTTCACTGGACACCCAGGCTATGTTTCCTGTAACACACTTCAGCCCTAATTCCCATGTTTATTAGAGGTCATCAAATGCAGTGGTCAGTAACAAACATCTTGCACACTAAAAAGCTACCATTTTTACATGCTTCACCTGCTTCAAAATTGGAACTTGGGTTTCTCACCTTTGCCATTAGACTTTGTTGCTTCTAAACTGCTATATAAAATGTCAAATGATCTGTCCTTTGTTAACTGGTTAGTCTTGTTAACGTGTTAGTCTGTAGTCATCTTGTTAGTCTCTTAAGCCATGAGTAAATTTTGACTGTCAACATAAGAGAATTATAAGATCAGCTTATATACAGAGAAGTGTAACTTCACAGATGAAGAGAACAGAGGGGAGAAATTCACTGTGAATGGGAAAAGCTGTTCATGTTAAAAGAATAAGGATCAGAAGTTAAAACTCTTTAAGTTATTGGCAAAATAGATTGCTTTTATACATGTCTTTCCCCACCTTTCCATCCACATGACAGTTTTCTCTTTAGTGTGTTAAAACTCAAAAGATCAATACAGTGTAGGAAGGAGTACGGTATGAGCTCAAAGCATACAGTAGCAACTGTCTTGTGATAAAAGAGCTCAGTAGTCAGAGATGGTTTAGTCACTACAAAAACATTTGTTCCTGCACTGCTGCAGCATAATGTGAATTGCCATGCTGTACAGATACTTGTTTTGCATCTGCACAACTTTTGTTTAAAGTGGAGACATAAGGCTACTTTTAGATAATTAAATAACATAACTGAGAAACAGTGTAGTTATAATGACCTATCTTGTGTGATGCTACGTATACAGAAATCCAAACAGAACAAAGAGTAGTGCTGAGCAAAATATGCTTTCAGCCACTTGGTGATGTAATTCATACTTCATCTCTCTGAGCATTTACAGACTATAAAGTGTTTGGAACTAAGCATCTTATATAATCACAACATATTAATCTCTACAGACAAGTCTATTAGATTTGATTAGTGCTGGTCTTACAACATAGGAAGAATTAACAGATGCACCTGAGTAATGTTTGTTCTCTGTACTTAGTGATAATGTACTACAGCGGCAATTTGAGGATCAAAAATTAATTAAATACAAATGCAAAAAAATGAGCTGCCAATTGGCTTAATGTAAATTGAAAGGAAGAAAAAAGAAAACTCAAATGCATTATTTTTTTAATACACTACTGTTTATTTTTTAGCAGTTCTATATTTCAGAAAGTTATGGGCTGAGACACTGAATCAGATGAGCTAAACAATGGGAAACTGGTTCAGCTATGACATTAACATTACTATTACAGTCAGAGAGGCTTTGAAGTTCCTGGGTCAGATACCGACATGTGAAGAGTTCAACTCCACTAGAAATTGTAAGAGAGAGTTATCTTCATACCATTATCTTCACTAGACTTACATGGGACTTAAAATGACTCAAAATCTTTCCTTAGAAGGGATGACTGGGACAGCCGTGCAGTCCGCCTGTTTGAGGATCTGTACATGCACAGTGCCTTAGCTGTGAGAAATAATAAGGAACTAAAACAATCTCCTTTTTTTTCAGACAACATCATCTCATGAGAGTAGAACCTGACATTTTCACTTCCAGTGACCTCCAGTGCAACTCACATTGTGACTCTTCCTGTGCGCAGGTCTTGCTTGCATTTCAACAACATTTTACATTAATTTTACATTAGGATAGCAGTAGTTCTTTTAAAATAATGATAGAAAGAAGTCTAAATGAAGATACTTCAACAGCAATTATGGGAGCTAAAAATACTCCCCCCTAATATAAACCAACACCAACATTGTTTGGTAAATATGTGCTTTATAAGCATGAATGACTTGCTTCTCTAAACCTGGCAAATTGGAGTACAGCATTCACAACTCCTGTAACTCTTCAAGCCAGCCAGTGGTTAGAAAATCTAGGACACATTATCTCAGTTTGTACTTTTTAGAGAGAGAGTTATATTTCTATTTATCACAGAGAAGAAAACAGTAACTTGAAATTAAATTAAATGCCCATCCACCAAGAGGGAAACCTTCTTAAATCGCCAGCACAGAAAGTCAGGCTAATGATTAATCATAAAATCAGCTTTGTACTCCCAAGCTTTGGTACTTCCAGAAACATACTGATGCCAAGAACTGCAAATAAAATGTAGGCAGTGCCATGTCCAGAAATCAGATCGGATGAAGGCTGGACTGGCCTCTTGCTGGAGAGCTGGAAGTGCAAAATTTGGACAGGCACAAGGACACCTTGCTGGAATCTGGTTTCTGTATGAGTGCCATTTGGCCTTATATTCCTTCTGACTAGAGGGTTTTTTCAACCACAGAATGTTATTCTGTGAAGGAAGGCAGATGAAGTGATCGTATCAGCAGGAGAAGATAAGGTATTGTCCTAGATATTAATTGCACAGCTTGACTTTCTAATTTGTTAAATAGATGAAAATTCCCCTTGAAGGGGAGCACAGGCTTCAAACTGCTGGCAGATTTTCTACTTCATTTTTTAATAACACAAAGTAGAGGCAATTCTCATCTAATTGTAGACAATTTGTTAGTCAAAAAGCCTAGTTGAATAACCTGCTCTTTCTAGTGTGTAAGTTAAAGTTAGAATACACACACACCAGGGAAGATTATTCCTGAGGTATTTATGACTGCAACATATCTGAAAAGTACTAAAAATAAAATTAAAAACAAAACAAAACAAAACAACAGCTTATATATTATCTCCTTTTAAGTATGCAGCTACAATATGAAACTTGTGGTCATTAAGCAATCTGGTCAAGGACTAATTCAGCCCCACTTTCAGCAGGGGGATGGACAAGATAATCTCCAGAGGTCCTTCCAACATAAACAGTCCTTGCATTCCATCAAACAACCACAATTAATAAGGTTGCATCAGACTGCTTCAAACCTAAGAATCCATCTTGGGTCTAGCAGCAGAGATGGATTCAGACTCTAGAGGAAAGGGCTAAAGTGCCCTCCACCACAGCTAACCCTCACCCTCAGGTTACCCTATCAGGCCTCAGCTTCTTGGTCCTCACTTTCATTCTAACCCTGTAACACCACATGGTTTAGCTTGCTCCTATTTATTTGCAAGCACCAAGTGTATGCACAGCCCTGAAGAGCCTGAACCATAATGCAGCAGGATCCTGTGCGACAAATGAAGGCAGTCAGAATGAGGGCACAACAGAGAGCCTGTCCTCCCTTTTTGCTTATTTCTGTCTGACTCAAATGCACTCACATGAACACAACAGTGCAATTCCATCTGCTGAGGGAGCTACTCTCTTCTTCTGTCACCCTCTCTCTGTATACAAATGTGCTTGCGTGTGGACTGCACACTCCAGAAGGCAGATGCTACTGGATTTTAATCCTCCTGAATTCTCTGATGGATTAAGCCTTAAATCTCTAACCCTCCTTTTAATGCTGCAGTAAGCAACACATATATTGCTTACACTGATTTACAGTTGAAATAAAAGTGAAAGACAGTCAAACTGAAACATCTAAAAATCAATCTATGTTGAAAGTGGATGGGACACTAAAGCATTCCGGATTATTTTCTCCACCCTTCACTCTGTCTACTGCCTGATGAGGCAAAAATCAATGTTTGCAGCAGTAAGAGTTGCAAGTACATGTATTACCCTCCACCTACCTGTAGCCCTTCAATTGCCAGTTTGAGGATTGATGGAGTAAGCTTGGAGGCTTGCTTGAAGGAGAAGTTGCTCCAATCTATAATTAGAATGAAGCCATTTATCTGAAGCTCCTGATCTTCAATGAGCACTTCCAAGGACAGTAGGATAGCCCGGAGGATATCTATGAAGGAGTTCCTAAAGTCAAAAAAAAAGTGATCAATGGTTGCAGTTATCTTCAAAACTCAAGATATGCAGCTTTGCTGTGTATGAGGTGTGAGGGAGGGGTGGGGATTTATTCTGGTAGAATTCTCCTAGAGAGCTGGGTCAGAGGTGTCACTAAAGAGCTCCTTCCCTGAAACTCACACCTCTCTGCTTGGTGTGATAAGTCCTGCACACTGGTGGGTAAAATAAACCCTGAATGAAATCTTTTTGACTCTTCTGGCGTTCTTTACAATAGATTCTATCTAAGCTACTTTGCGAAAATATTTGTCTGTGATGACATGAAACAGATTCAGGCTATCAGTTTAAATCCCTGCTCTTTTGGATATACTTTACCAGTTTGCTTGTTTATTTGTTTCCCTTCTTTTCTTTCTATAAGAAAGAGGAAAATCTGAAAATAAATCAGTGCCATATTAATATAAATGGTATGGTTA
The DNA here is from genome assembly GCA_025447955.1 of Psilopsiagon aurifrons. Lineage (NCBI taxonomy): Eukaryota > Metazoa > Chordata > Aves > Psittaciformes > Psittacidae > Psilopsiagon > Psilopsiagon aurifrons. The sequence goes on from JAOEHY010012650.1 coordinate 22,113, forward strand.
CAACCAGGTTCCTTGGCTTCTGCTTGAGTAGAGGGAATGATTCAAGGCTTTGCACTATACATTTTAATTGTTGAGTTATTTCTGCAAGCCAAATGCAACAGGAAAAATAGCTGCATCCACTCAAAATAGGAACTCTTTATTAATTAGCAGCTCCCAGTAGGCTGGCTGAAAGGCTTCCCTCAGCTCTGGGAGAATAATTAGATGGCCCTAAAGGAGTCCCTGAAGGAGATAGGAAGTGACAGTAAGAAAATGCTGAAATGTTTTACTTTCATGTGAAAGTCTGTACTGAGAAGCCTGGGCCTCTTTCTACTTCTATCTCATGCATTTTACAAAAGCAAGAGTTGGACATTTAATGACTCATTCCATATTCATACCTGAGTAAGCTGAAACAGACTGTCTCCTGATCTGTCCTTCTCACTAAGATGATTTACGAATAATAGAGTCTCTAAGAGAGGAACAGCAACAGAAAGCTTCAGAAAGTTCAGCTTAACCTTGTCTAAAACGAGATTGTAACGTACTGCTTTTGCAGTTTGCTTTACTTCTGCATAATTCTCAAATTTTGATGAGGCTGAGGTCTATAACAGGGAAGGTTCACACCATGTTCTCCCATGGAGATTTTAATTTAATCCTCTTCTATTGTTTTCTTTAATTTGAAACAAGTCATTGAAGCCTTCAAGAGCGGTTTTTCAAATTCTGCCCAAGAGAAAAAACCTACGCGCAGTCAAAGCAAACTTCCTTCCCACGAGACCTCTTCCTGAACAGCAGCAGCGCAGGGGAGATTTCTATTAGAAGTAAATGGTGAAGTGTTTTTCTGTTCTTTCTCTTCTCTTTTCTCTCATCAGGTTTTGAGTGGAGTCTTTGTCTGAAGACACAGTCCCTTGAAAAAGCTGCTTCTGAGCTGTGCCTCTCTGCAAAGTTAGAAGCTCCTCTCAAGTGCAATTGCTGAAGCAACTGCAACGCACCTAGCTTAAACTTTGTTGCTGCTGGGTAGCAGGCCACCCCTCTCTCATCTGCAGCAGCAGGGCAACATTGACCTTTTCAAATCCTACTGGGAAACTGTGCTAAACAGGCAAGCTGAAAGTAATTTCCTTAGCACCATAAGGTGAGGGAATACTGATTGGATTGGCAAATCACATTTATTTTTAGTCTAAATTTATTTCAAAAAACTATGATATGGATATATTAACCATCACTCAGCTGGTGATGATTTTCAAGCAGCAGCACCAGATTACTGGGATTTCAGTGATGGTAAAAGTGAATGCATCCCTAGACCTTATCTACTTAATATATCCTACACTGCTCTAACTCAGCTTCCCTATTCAAGGGGGTCACCCTTCCACAACAACTGCCCTAGGGAAGCTCACAGTGGTTGTGCAGTGGCCCCAAAAGTGTCCTCACACATGCCAGCCTTCTCTACCCTCTTAGTGGCATCAACATGCAATGACATCATCATTTTTGGATGGGCTTTCTGGCTAGACTGAGAAAGATGGACTAATTCAGAGCTCAATTTAACCCCACAATTGCAAACCTGAAAATGAACTTGAATACTTCTTATTACTGAAGGCCACACTGTAATAAGAAAAAGTTTCATCCTTCATTTGTCAGAAGAAGTTTTCTTAATAGACCATTCAAACTCATAATTCATGATCCCGCTACCCCTGATACTTTTAAAGGCTACATAATGATTTCAATAGGGCTGTATAAAAATAGTGCATACAAGACATCCTCTGTAATATGCTTAAACTCTAAATCACTATGAAATATTTCATTTGAGTGCAAAAACTTCCTCTTAGACTCTATGCTGAGGAATTCCAGACTTTATTTGTGTGTCTACATAAATTACCAGTATATAAAGCAATCACCTCTAATTTCAGTAAAAATTATTTGCCTGGGAGGTATGGCCCCCAGTTTTCTTAGTGTGTAAATAATCTAGCTGTGCCCTGTCCAGATCCCTGCTTGATCCCACAAGTATCTGCAGTTTTAAGACATGGTGTAGGAAATAATTCAAAGTGAACACGAAGTCATTTTCCAGATGAGCACAAGGGGACATGAAAGCAGCACACTGGTCTTCCAGGTGGGCTGTTTGCAGGCAGGCTGTTTCGTGAATGTAGGGTCTGGAAAGAAATCAGAAAGAGTGCCACTTGAGGCTGAAGCCCTCTGCTCCCTAATCTTGAGGCTTTGAGACAAATCATTCAGCTTGGTGACTAATTTGCATCCAAATAATTTTCTAAGCATGAACACAGAACCACTTTGTGTTAGTCCATCTCTTTTGTTCCTTTGCTTAATATTCCCTTCCCTCCTCCAAAACCCTCTCCACCAGTTTAACCCTCTCACGCACAAAAAAAGTAAAATAAATTGCTGTTACACAAAGGGAAATGTGTAAGGTCTTATAAGGATTCACCATGGAGCCTACTGGAGTGAGCCACTAATGAGTTACAAAACATTAGCACAAGCTCCAGAAAGACAAAAAGGAAGAGGGAGGGAGAGTGCCTATCTGCCTGGGCTGAATGGAAAGGTACCACTAAGAGGCTCTTCAAATATCCTTTGGAAAATGGGAAGTTAGCCCAACAGAAGCTAGTGGTAGGGAACAATAATGTAAACAAAAATGAAGATGGTTTAGCTGAGGGATTTGGTGGAGAGATTAGCCAAAGGCATAACATGAAAATAAATAAGAAGAAATTACTTAATTATAAGAGGCGTAAACAGGCTGTGAGAGAATCAAAAGGCTCAGTGGAGTACCAAGGAGCAATGGGAACAATTAAAGGGGATAAAGACATTGCAGGGAAATTAAATGACCTATTTGCATGTCTCTGCCACCAGTCATTTTGAAGAGATACATGGATAATAAAGCTGAGGGACTGTTGGAAAATAAGGGGTCAAATAAGATACACTGCAAAAAAAGCAATACATTTGGGAGAAGAAACATTAGTAAAGGCTTTTGACTTCACTCTCTCTGAACAGTTTTGTGCAGGCTTTGTTTTAGGCATCCTAGGAAAATTAATTGGATTATTCAGATGGTTAGGAGTATGAACGTGCAGAAGTACTGGCAGCTGAAGCCATTAAGATAGTCTGGCAGAAAACAAAAACTGTCACTAAAAATCCTGTCTGTCCCACAAGACAGTAGGCTAACAAAGTTTGGACCAGTGTCATTATCTTGGCAGCTGCAGACAACTTGGCTTAACATTCCTGAGTTAGTATGCGATAAGAGTCTCCCTCCTTGTCCTGGGTTCAGCAGTAGCAGTCATGGCTTGCCAGCTGGGCTTAAACCACAACACTCCTATACTTACTTAAAAGGTGGCCAAATTTGAATAACATTTAGCAAGCTGCAAACACGGCAGAGATGCAAATCAGGTAAGAGACCGCATCTTGCTTTGTTCCCTCCCCAGAAAATAAATCACAAATGAAGAGCTTTTAGTGGAGGCAGAGCTGGTACTGCCCTGCAAGGAGGATTCCCACTGGGAGTAAAGCACAGAAGAGGAAAAGGAAAGCAGGAGGACTAGAAAAGCATTGTCAGGTTGCCCAAATTATTTGAGCTAATCAAAGATGAAGCAGCTGGCTGCACTTTCCATGCTGTATTCAGTTCTGGGCCCCTCTCTGCAAGGAAGACATTGAGATGCTGGTGAGTGTCCAAAGAAGGATAACAAGCTGGTGAAGGGTCTGGAGCACAAGTATCATGAGAAATGGCTGAGGTAACTGGGGTTGTCTACCATGGAGAAGATGAGGGGAGACTTTAATAGTTCTCTACAACTACCTGAAAGAAGGTTGCAGCAAGGTGGGTGTCAGTCTTTTCTCCCAAATAACAAGGGACTTGGAAATGGCTTCCAGTTGCACCATGGGAAGATTAGATGGGGTATTAGGAAAATTAGACGGGGTATTAGGAAAAATTTCTTCACTGAAAGGGTTATGAAACATTGGATCAAGCTGCCCAAGGAAGTGGTTTAGTCACCATCCCTGGAGGTATTTAAAACATGTAGATGCAGCACTTAAGAAGCATGGTTTAGTGATGGCCTTGGCAGTATTTACAGTTGGTCTTTATGATCTCTTCCAACTTAAATGATTCTATGATTCTATGAAAGCCTTAGAAAGGGTGATGTACAGAATGCAGAGGACCAGTGCTGGTGGAGGAGGGAGAACCCAGGAAGGAATATATTTCATCGAATCATAGAATCATAGAATCATAGAATAGTTAGGGTTGTAAAGGACCTTAAGATCATCTAAGTTCACCAATCTGGCTTTGAACACTCAGGGATGGAATGTTTACTACTTCTTTGGGCAACCTGATCCAGTGCCTCACCACCCTCACAGTAGAGAACTTGCTCCCACACAACGACAAGGTACACTGTTCATGGAAAAGACCTTGGAATCCAGTTAGTATTCAGTTTTGATCTGGTGTTCATATGAAGTCATTTATTTCAGCAGATTAAATTCTCCTTTCTACTCATCAAATATTGATAAGAAAACCCCAATATCTATTAATGTGTTCTTTGAAAACATTGGGGATTTTTAATACATGTATTTTTTATTTTTTTTTAAGAAATATGAAACCCACCTCAGCTGAAAAAAGCACTGGAAATTACTGACATGTAGTCCTTGGGGATGCATGTCTCAAAGGAGCTCACAGCTGACTCAGGCACTAAAAAGGGCTTGTTTGTCTCATCTGTATTAGGTCTGAATAGGACATATGTGCACAGAAATTAGCAAGGCTTTTCTGCAATTCACAGAGAAAATGGGTTTCATTCACAGCAAACGCTCATATCCAGTATTTTGGCCAGCCACAGGTAGCTTCCTTCATAGAACAATCCAAAGCCATCTAAACTTGTTAGTTGCAAAAATATGAACAATTCACTAGCAGGCAAAATGGAGAAATTCTTACACAACGATATGAGATTTTTTTGTCTTATTTTGTAAGGTACCAACCTCTTCTTTGTCACGGCCAAGTTAAGTTCCAGAATTTTCTATTTCTTTGTAGAACCAGAACACATGCACATAAAACTCCTACTGAGTAAAGCACAGGTTGCATTAAGTTAATGTCATAGCTCCAAATTATTCTTCTGTCACATCCAGTGTAGCTATCTTTGGTTGTTCCAGTATGTCAGCTTCAGACAGGCATCTCTCCTGTTTTGTAATGAAAAGATAACAAGCTTTCCCCACAGCATCTGTGTAAGTCTATAAATAAAATTCCCAAGTAACTTTACATCCAGGATAACAGACTGGATAGATAAGTGTACTGATTTTCTATTTCTGAAGTGCTTAGTGCAACAACGTGCTAGATACAAAGAACAGCATAGACTAAGCTGAGACCTGAACTGTGCTGCTTAGCTTATAACTGAGCAGAGGCCAGTCACTTGCCCATATCTGCCTGGCCTTGAAGTCCTGCTTGGAGAGAGCTGGAAGCCTCTGCCATTGCCAGTGAAGGGGAAATGTACCAGCCTGCAAAAAGAAACTGCATCAGTTTATTCTTTTATCATGCAAAAATTGCCTCTCAGTTTTTTTTCTAAAGATATAAAAATATCCCTCTTGTTATATTTCTCTGGAGGTTCTTCTATATGCAAGTATTATGAGGCATTTGCTGTCACTTTCCACTTCATTTGAACTCCATAGCAACCAATAGCCCCTGAATTGCATGCTCTGCATTCAAGTCTGCGTTACGAATCTCCTCCTACATACACTCATTCATATTGCGGGTATCCTTCCGAATGACTACCTTGTTCTTGATGTCAGTGTGACTCTGCAAAGACCCTTTCTTATGTGGAATCTGGCTGAAAAACAGGGACCTTCACAGCCCCTGTGCTTTCAGAGAGAGTGCAGGTGGTTGGAGCTCTGAAAACCCATTGTAGGACCACCAGAGACCTATGGGGGTGATGGGGTGGTGACACCTGCTCTTCCCTTTGCCTCAGCCCATGGAGGTGCCACCCTGTCTAGCAGGGAATCGGACAAAGCACTCCTGAGAGCTCAAAAAATCCCTGCTTGAGCTCTCCAGAGACTTGATCCCAAATGGAACAGGCAAACGGCTGCAACCTATCAAAGTGCAGACTGCTCCTAAGGGGTCCACACAGGTACAGTAGTGCTACCCATCCATCAGGCTAATGGTTTGGCTGCGCTCCAGCCTGAGCGCTCAGTGCCACGCAGGGCAAAGCCTCTCAAGGGCAGTGTGCAGCTCTACTTTGTAGCCTGCTGCTGAAAGGAAAGGCCGGAGTTGAATCTCAGGTGTAATGCAACTGCTTCTCCAGCCATGGATTTGTTTTATTCCTTCAAGAGTTAAGTATTTCTAAGCTACACACCAGTGATTTTCTTGTCTTTTTTGTACCTAGAGCAATATCATGCTTGCAAACTGTGCAAATTACTCTGTTGAGAAGGAATAAGTGACAATCATAGACAGTGTTTTATAATACTGTGGAAATTATCACAAGCCCTATGCTACAAGTCCTAAATGCAATCAAGAAATCAGTCCTACAGCAGAGCCAGTGCAATAATTTGCCTAGGTAGTCCCTAATGCGATGTCCCCTGCGAGAAGCATGGGAAAGGTGAGCAGAGAATTCATTCCAGAATGAGACGGTTAGGTAGTCTGTGATAGTTTCAGGATAGTGGTCTCCACTGTTAGTTGGAGACATGTGGGAACAGACTGATAGTCACAGTTCAAGACACTGTTAGAGAGGTAGTTTTTATTCTATTGAGATCTTACTGATGTTGTGATACTGTCCCCTGAAAGCACATGTGCAGTAATAATGAAGAAAATGACTGCTGGTTCAGGAATTGCTTAGGGTTAGAAGCATTAGAATTGATGACCTCTGTTGTTTTACTTCATTCTGTGTGTTTGCATAGCCTTATTCTCTTCTGGCACTGCAATCCATTCTTGCATCATACTAAGCTATTTGCTCTATTTCTTGCACCATTGAGTTCCACAAGTTAATTTTCCATTACTGAAAGGGAAAAGATGTTCTTTTGAACATTAAGAAGCTACTGTTTAATCACAGAAAGCAATTACGCAGCTGCTTTGTTCTGTTATTAGAAGTTACAAATGGCACCACCGATTCAGTCTGCCTGCTATCACGTTTCTCTGTGTTATTCCACTATATCTCCTCTAGCTATTACTCTATGGCATCTTCAGCATCTTTCCATCTGAACTAAACCTGGACTCTTTTCCTGATGTGATTATCTCATACCTCACTTGTTCATAATGTTAATGAATTCCTTGCATTGCTCTTTTTTTAAACAGTTGCTTTTTACATCCACTTCTTTATGAGATAATGCAATGTAAAATTAATTCAGTATTCAAGGTGAGTTTGGAATACCAACATACATAAAAGAATGCGTCATCTTTTCCTATTTGTTCTCCATCTCATTTCTTAATGCAGCCTAACATCTGATTAACTTTTCTGACCACCTGTGCACAATAAGCACACTTCTTAATTGTGCTGTCTATAATGACATGGTGTTTTTCTTGAAAGGTTAAAAGTAATTGAAACCCCAGAAGAAACTGCATAGAGTTAAGAGAGGATCTGCATGCTAGATTTGGCAACATATTAAAATCCAACACGTTCTTGTACTGCACTTAGACTTCTTTGCATATTAAATGTTGCTTTTATAGGTCATTCTAGAGTTCTCCACAACTTATGCTAATCTTCACTGACCTACACAACTTTCCGTTTACTTTTAGTCACATCACCACCTAAAGAATATTACTGCTGGATATTATGTTAAAGTAATTTTCCCACTTACAAATCCTACTGTATGCCTGAAGTATCAGCACCATTTTTATGTGCAAGGCAAGAATCCATCTGTATATTTAATAACTTTTCTGAGGAGAGTTTGAAACAAACTTCACAGGGAGATTTTTTATTAACTGACTAAACAGAACATTTAAGCCTTTTATTTCTGCAATTCTAAAAAAAATATCTAATTGGCCTTTTGTTTGACACCAGTAATTTTTGCAGCAAACTTTAATGATGACTTGATCAAATAGTAAAGTTAGTATCAAATAACTGCTTACCAATGAGTATATTCTGAGAGTGCTGAGTTCAGAACTACAAAAAATCATATAATTGCTTGTGGCTATTCAAACAGCACCTGGTTATTCACACAGCACTTATCAATCCAGAAAGATTTGAAAAATGTAGCAGAATGCCTGGAATTTCATGCAGAAACCCACTTTTCTCTATCTCCATTGGAAAGTTTAACTGTTCGGCTAATAAAAAGACTCCTTCTGTGCACTTGAAGTTACAGTAATGAACTTTCAGTTGGTAATCCTAAACTGATAATGAACCCAAAAGGTATGTGTAAAGTCACCTATTTCCTTCTAGTACCTATTCTGAAATCTCTATGAAGCTCTAAGGTCGGAGGAGAAATCTGGTCCATCTGAAGCTCAGATTTTCAAAGCCAGTGTAAAATTGGTGTGCTTGAAAGACAAGATTTAAAACATGCCTGTGAAAGAGTTTCTTATTTTGAAAGAAGTTTTCCTGAAGGGTTCCTTTTCTTGTGTTTGGAACTATGGGAGGTACACTTCATTCTGCAGGATGAAAAAAAAACAGAAAAACTGGTAGGAAAACTGGAGAACTGAGTCTAGGCTGTCAGTAACAGGTTGCCTCAGGCTCGAGAAATAATGATTTATCTAGTAGAAAGAGCAGAGCAGAGCTGATTATGGTGAAAAAGCACAGTAAACTGGGACTTAGTTATGGTAGTGCCCTGGACACAGAATTTCAGGCACTGTGCATGGAGGTGACAGTTACGCACTCTTATTTCCCTAATAAAAGCAGAACATGAAGAAGAAAAAGAAAAACACAATATTTCAGTGGTCTTTGAGTCAGTGTGACATCATTCTTGGCCTGGGTGAAATAAATGCACACACAGACTGTTGCAGACCTCACAGCAGTAGCATGTCTAGAAACGGTTCACATGAAGATGGTGGAAAATGGCCTGTGCATTTTCATCAGTGAAGTCATCCTGTGGCAATAATGTGTATCTCCACATACAGATTTACAAAGTAATTTTGTTATCACTACAAGGTATAATGGAGACCCAGAGAAACCATGTTTTATCTCTCCTTTCAGAAGGAATAAAAGGGAAAAACAGAGCAAGTATAGGTAGTAAGCAGCAATGCCACCCGTGAAAACAAAGGAATAATTTGCAGAGAAAGCAATCAATCAGAAACATCACAGTCTCTAAACTTACAACCTTTCTCCAGTTAAAATGTCATTTTAACTATGGTAATATAAAGCATTATGTAAAAATGGTGGTTTTAAAAAGGTTGGAGAAGCTCAGCGGTCCCTATGCCTGTTTGATGGAGAGCATAATCGGGTTTTGCTAGAACAGCAAGAACAGACTGATGAAGCCATGTTGGATGTCATCACCAAAGGCAAATAATCAAAGCTGAATATCTTCAGAGATATTGAGTAAGAAATTATCAAGACATGAGAAGAAATGGCAAATAATAGAAATGCAAGTGGGCCTTATCAAATATCTAAAATGGCTATTAAATCAGGCAAGTAAGCATATACCTGTGCTTATGCTTGTACTTAAATCTGGACAGTGAAAATAGCAGACATTAAAAAGGTGTACGAAAGTGATGTCAGTCTCAGAAAGAGTTATAAATTACCTTACTTGAAGCCCTTCAGAGCAAATAAAGGACAGACATATTCTAATCATTTCTTATAAGTAAATGAATAGATCTGTCAAGCACTATCTATCAAAGAGATTTCCCACTAATACAACAGGCAACCTTGATATAGCTAGTAAAATGGAGGTACTTGGTATTATTGGTGTAGAAATGATCCCTGGGGAATTCCAAAGAGGTACTATGAAGATTCATATGACAGCAGTCTAGGAAAAACTAACTACATATCTTCAGAAACAGCAGTGAAGAAAATTTGCTGTAATGATTCAACTGAGCATGGAAGAGGGACCAGAAAATAAAATGGACCTGTGTGGATTTATGAAATAGACTGTTAAATGCATATTGCATCATGGTGCTCCCAGCCACAATGAAACTTCTTTGCAGTTATGCTGAAAAGGATATGCAGTACCATGAAGCTCAAGATAAATGATCAGTTTTCGCCCTAGCCACTTTTGAGTGCATCGTGTTTCACGCAACTTCGTTGAAGAAAGTGAAGGTATGGATAGAAACAACCATTCCCACTAAGAAAATAGATTATGTTTGTTCCCAGAAATCATACTGAAGGTGCAAAACAGACAAATCTGCTGAAGACCCCAGAGTTTACAAGATCTTTAATGGGATATAAGTGTGATGCAACTAAAGCAACAATGAGGACTCTGGTCAAATGTCACCAATGGCATTAGAAAAAGGTATGTCTTACATTGCCCAGGCTTGTCTCAGACCTCACTGGGTATTGCACCTCCCACGTGGAAAACAGATGACAGCAGTTTCTTTGGAACATCTGGATTCCACAGACACATGACTCTCCAATGTGTCAATCAATAAAAGACAGATACACAATGAGTTTTATAAGTAGCTAGTAGAAAACAGAAGTTATGGAAGATACCAAGGTCTGACTCATACTACATTGTAGTAGAAACCTTAAGAATTTAATTCTATAGGCAGTATGAATGACAACTGTTTCTGTAATGACCCCAGTGAGTGAGGCAATTGCTCACTTTGAAGGGCAATTGCTGAATACAGAAATCAAGTATCATCAGCATTATATTATGTAGCATTACTAGCTTTTTGTCAAGTGTATTTTTGTGTGGATGACAGCAATGGAGCAAAAGAGGTCTGCCTAAATGAAGATAAAACTATTTTTCTGTGTATTTTACTAACACTTATGCAGAATAGCCTGGGTAAGGAGAACAAATATTGCTCAGAACCAGAGACTGCTTCAATCACCTGATGCCTTGCAAGTGAGGAATTCAGCTTTCCTTGGACGTATGGGGTTTCTTTGACAAAGCAGTCCTTTGGAATGGTCTTTTTCTTCTTTTATTTGTTTTCTTTTTTCCCTTGAAGTTGTAAAATATGATTTTCTGAGAGAATTGCAGGACAAAGGGAAAAAAGGTGACCTTGGAAGGACATCCCTGAAATTCTTCCAAAGGAGCAACCTGGACAAATTAATGTGGAGAGCTCAGCACATTTAAAAATACAAGTGTGTTTAGACTGCGTTTCTCAGAGCAGATGAAGTAATCATGGAACAAAAATATTAAAATGAAGGCTGAAAACTGAAAATTATAAACTACCAGAGTTACAGTTGTTCTCAAAATGCCCCCTGTGCAGATCAGTGGACAAAACAGGCTTTAATGTGTTTTTAAAGTATGATTTCAGATACCATGATCACAAAAGGAAAAAGGAAAGCAGATTTTAAAACTCCAGACTGATTCTTCATAACTTGTGACTACTTCAATTTCTGTCAATGCAGTTGCTTGGTCCATAATTTCTTCATTTAAGAATAAAAAGGAAAAGAAAAGTATAGGCAATCTACCCAAAAAATTTAATCAATGCTTTACTTCTATTTTATTGTCAGGATTTGAAACCTTGATTTCTGAAGCAAACGCTGTCTTTTAACTAAGATTTCTGATTCCATGACCTAACTTTATAAGGCTTTTTCCTGGATGGGATGAAGTTGAAATCCCAAAGGAGCAGAAATAGAATTGTGGAGCCTTGTGTTGCATATATGGTCATGAAGAAAGGAAGTCCAGCATGGTATCCCTTATTTCCCTGAAGGCAGTACATTTTTTTTGTATGTGCCAGCAATTCCCATTAGGGTGCAGATTAGTGTTGCAGGTGCAGTGTGGTCCTTGCCTTGGAGTAGTAATGTTATGTTATTATTTTGGTAGGTTATCGAATTTTCTCAGGAACTGCCAGTGAAAAACAATCTAAATGGTTCATAAACCATTAAAATCAGTTGAGCTGAAAACAGAATTTCATGTGAATTGCAATGTTAGGTATTCTGAAATAAAAGTTTCATTAATTTCTTATTACTTAAGTTACCAGCAACCTCCCAAATCAATCTAAGCTCTGTACAATAGACTATATTTCTATGTCTGGATGTTTTGCCCCTGCTTTCTGGAAACCACTGTTTCAGGGTTTGCTGTTTCTGTGGCAAGGGCTGTATAGACTTCTAAACAACTGGAAACTGTAGGATGATAATGTAATGATTTATACTCTTCTATTTTGCTTTGTATTGCTTTTTATTGTAAAGCTAATATAATAAATTAAAATATTTTTCCATACTTCTAATGAGAATTCTTACATAGTTCTGAGAATTACTGAATAAACTTGATTAATTGAACTACTTATTCAATTATAAATAACTGCTCATGGAGCAATATACGTAACAATTAAGTATAGAAAATAATAAGCAAATTTTTAGTTCTTTTGAACTCAATACACAAAAATATCCTGTCTGACCCCACGTTAGTATTGTAGGAGGCAGCTCTGGAACCAGATAGCAGACAAAACCAAGACCTTTACTCCCAACACAAGCAGTAGAGATCACTGAAACAAAGTTACAGACAGCAGGGAAGCCCTGTTTTGTCAAATTTCAGAGGAAAAAGAGGCCAAAAAAGGATCAGCAGACATTGCAAGTCTAGTTACAAGGCCTTGAGAAAAATGGCAGAAAGAAGGCTTCAATATTAGAGGAAAATGGGGAAGCCTGGAACAAATAAGAGACTCCTTGTTATTTACATCCTCTTGTTTTCCATTAAAAAGTTGCATGCAGTGATTGGTACTAGCTTGTTTACAAAGAAACACCAAAGTCACAATCAATTTTCCTTGAGATCTAATTGTTTTTATGTTCAGAAAGTAAGCGAAGACACAGCCTTTGGAAGAATTAATATATAAAAGCTACAATTTGGTATCAAGGGATGACTTGTTAAAATTGCAGGGTTAATGCTACATCAGGTGTCCTTTTTTGTCTGTTATTGTCTCACAGTTTAGATCATGTTGACAGCACAACCTTACAGTACATTTGTTAAAACAGCAGAATTTGTGTGCTTAAAAGCAATACTAGTACATACTTTTTATTCTAGCCAATGCTTTGACTTCACAAATACATTACTAAGAAAGCCTTATGGTAATATCAGAGAAAAACCACAAGTGATCAAGCCTTTGCAAAACGAATCCCAATATGTTGCAGTTAGTTTCACTTCATAAAAATACACAAAAAGCAGAGAGATTCCTGGCTTTCTGCGTTTTTTTTATTCCTTGATCTGGCAGAGTTCTCTAACACTCCATTCCCTTGCATTCGGATGACTTAACTTAGATTATTACTTTGCAATTTTGTTATCAATCAAGAGTTCTTAACAGTCAAGTAAATGCACTGGATTTATTTCTGCACAAAAGGTATATTAAGCCATAAGGTACTTAAGCAAATGCCTAATGTGAAATATTCAAATATTCTCATTGCTGCATTTTGTCTCCATAGTTGAGTTTGCTGGGATTGCTTGCGTATATGCATTGCTGAATCAGATTTTATGAAAGATACTTTTCTTTCTCTTCTTGCTCTTTGGAAATGAGTGAAGCCTTTAACATATATGATTTTGAAAGAATAAGATAAGGAGGTTCTCTGGCTTCAGCTATGCAATCTTCTAACTCATAGTTTCATGCAAGTCAGAAAACAGACTTACTTTTAGTTCACCTATTCTGACCTAGTCGTGTCCACTACTTTTATTAAAGGCCCCACAACATGACTGTAGGCATGAATTAGGCCATTTTTCATTCCAGAAGTAGGAAATTTCATGACAGGGTACAGAGCTGGCACACTGGGACCTTGTGTGAGCAGGACATTGATGAACATCTTCCTCCTCTCCAACTGGCTGCAGCAATTCACCCCTGTACCCTGCCACTACCCTGGTTCCAGCCAGAGCCTCTCCTCAGAGGACACAGCTAATTAAGGTGCAGTGCTATAAATCACACTAGCTTCGTGATGCTGGGCACTTCTTCCAGCATAACTATTTCCATTTTTATCCTTTGTTTTGTTTTCTATTATCTGGCTGTACTAGCACTGAAGCTATTTCCTGCATGCAGAAACTAGACCTGAGTGCCTTTCTTAACTGTTTAGTGACACCAGCCTGGCAAATGGTTGTTTTCTCAACATACTATTGGTATAGTAACACTTCTTATCTTTCTGATTACCTCAGGATAACAAAATAACCAGGTTTTAATTGCAGATGCATTTGTAGAGAGTTACAGTAAGCCATGCTTTTGGCCTTTGGGAGACACAGAGCTTCTTTTATTCAGAGCAGCCCTGCATTCAGGGCAGCCCTGGATTCAGAGCATCCCTGAAGAGAAGGACTTGGGGGTGTTGGTCGATGAGAAACTTAACACAAGTCAGCAGTGTGCGCTTGCAGCCCAGAAAGCCAACTGCATCCTGGGCTGCATCAAAAGGAGCATAACCAGCAGGTCGAGGGAGGTGATCCTGCCCTTCTACTCTGCTCTTGTGAGACCTCACTTGGAGTATTGTGTGCAGTT
>JAOEHY010012652.1:0-10086 GCA_025447955.1 Psilopsiagon aurifrons
TGGCAGAGCATGAGACTCAGAAAGTCCTTGGCCAGACCAAAATGTACTAAGCAGTAACTAAAACATTGGTATTATCAGCACTGCTCACAAGCCGAAAGTCAAAAGGAAAAAAAAAACACAGCTCCACACCGGCTACCAAGAAGGAGAAAAATGACTGCTACTGCCGAACCCAGGACAGAGAGCATCTTCCTTTCCAAAAGCTCATTATTTCTTATGGGGGGGGAAAAAACCCTGGAGGATTTTATGAAGGAACCTGCTGGAGCCTTTTGCAGAATTCTCCTTGTGCTGTTCTCTTGCACAAGTGTCGGCCCAGTGACATCACTGTACTGCAGAAGACGGGTGTGTGTGTGTGTGTGTGCGCGCGCTGTGAATCACACAAGAAACATCTGTTTTGCAGACCAGAGAGAAAGTGACTGGTCCTAATCTTGTGCGGTTGGCAGATGCAAGAGAGGGAGTTGGTTAACTGAGAGAAATTCAAAGGTAAAAAAGTGGTCTAAGAGAATGAAACAAGAAGCCTTCAATGGAAAAGTGCTTCAACAGAATGTTAGCTCTGATTTCAGGCAGAACCTATGATTATAGCGTGAGGATTAGCAATTTACTTGAGAAGAAATGAAGATGAAATGACAGAGCCACAAAATAGGATCACACGCTAGACAATCACTTTTTTAGTGTAAACAAATCGTATTCTAAACGGATTTCAGTGCTTTGCATGTTATTCTGCAACTGCAGCTCAAGACAGCTGGCCAGAATATTCTGATTCGTATTCAAATATGTGATTTAAAGAAACACTAGTATTAAGGGGATTGGCAAACTGTTGATAGTGGAAGGAGAAATGGAAGAGATGAATCTCTGAAAAAAACAGATGAAAAAGAGATGTCTCTGAAAAACATTTTCCTACATTCCTTTACAAAAAAAAAGTCATTTTGTCTTGTCGTTGTTCACATTTCAAAGTCTGTTTGTGCTCAGACCTCTTAGAAATTTCTTACAGTCAGTTTCATCTGCCTTTCCTAATTCCTGAGTTCAGCTACTGCCTGGCCTGGAGTATAGCCTGCAACTTGAAGTAACTTTCGTTTTAGTCATTTCTCTGGGAAGGAATTTAACTGCTTCCTCCTTTGACATTCTAAATGAAGGACTGGTAATCACCTGTCGCAAAATTTTGTCCAGTTTTCATTGCAACACTCCATAAGGCTGAAAAATCAAGACAGTTTATGCTCATAAAACGCAGTAGCAATCTAATTTTCTCAACTTCAGGCATTAAAATACATGTTTTACAATTAGAAAGTGGATATTGTTGAATTTCAAAACATTCCATGAAATTAGGATTGATTGATTGCACTAGACTGGAATTTTAAGATTACGTTAATATCTAAATGGTTTTGTGTGTTCACAGTATATATTGCAGTTTGCCTGAAAAATGTAGCTAACTCAGTCACAGGCATAGAAACAGTCTCTGGAAACCAGCATAAGAGAATTCACTTAACTAGGATGCATATAAAGTAGGCAATTCTCTTAAGGAAAATTTTGCTGGGAACCAGCTTTCAAATAATTTAAGTTGAATGATATCTTCGTTTATTGATATATTGCTTTGTTTGTTTGCAGACAGAGCAAACATTTCAGTGTTGCTGATTGAGTGTGATTTATGGAATGAACATGTAATGTCGGGGAGCTAATTAGAAGTTCAGAGGAGTTTGTATTAAATATAACTTTCTTGATGAAGCTCCTTCAGAAGGACTTATATGAGAATATTTGTAGTGTTTTATTTTTAGCAGTCTTGATAGTAAAGATCACTGCCATATAATGGCTCCTTTTTATTTAATGTAGAAGCTGAACTTGTAATTTAGAGACAGTCTTGCTTAAAGGGCTTATTTTATTACCTATCGCACCATGTAAATTTATAATTTATTGTTGCTTTGGTTCACTTTCAATTTTTAGTCTTTAGAGTAATTTCATTTGGAGAACAAACGTGGAAGATACTTTCTGATTTTTTGTGTGTGATAAGATTTAATCACAGATACGTATACTGAGAGCTATTTACATTATTAGTAATAGGAATGTAAAGCATGAAAGTGCATCTCTGTAAAAACATTGAATACATAAGCTTTTTGTCTCACATTTCTGTTACTAAACCTATCACATTATAGTTTCTCATAGCTACTAAAGAATAGACATATCTGACCTCTAATTTGGAATCTGGGAACCACTGACAGTTCTTGCCATCTGTGAGCGTGAGTTTACAATGCTGGCCCCAGGCACAAATCACACCCAAAGAACAGTTTAGGTAGGAAGGGATCTCTCGGATCTCAGAGCTCTGAGTGGAGCTCAGATTCCACTCAAAGTAAAGGTAGCCCTGAAATAAATTTGCTCCATGAGCCTTCCTATGTATATGGATGAGGCTCACTACCCAGTATTTCCCTCCATCTTTCTTGCCCTTCTTGAAGCAGTGAGTAATCTGTGCTTATTTGCAGTCATGAAGAATCATAGAATCATAGAATAGTCATGGTTGGAAAGGACCTTAAGATAATCCATTTCCAACCACCCTGCCATGGGCAGGGACACCTCCCACTAAACCATGACACCCAAGGCTCTGTTCAGCCTGGCCTTGAGCACCGCCAGTGATGTAGCATTCACAACTTCCCTGGACAACCAATTTCGGTGCCTCACCACCCTAACAATAAAGAATTTCTTCCTTATATCCAGTCTAAACTTCCCCTGTTTAAGTTTGAACCCATTACCCTTTGTCCTATCATTACAGCCCCTAATAAATAGTCCCTCTCCAGCATCCCTATAGGCCCCCTTCAGATACTGGAAGGGCTGCTATGAGGTCTCCATGCAGCATTCTCTTCTCCAGGCTGAACAGCCCCAACTTTCTCATCCTGTCTTTGTACGGGAGGTGCTCCAGTCCCCTGATCATCCTCGTGGCCCTCCTCTGGACTTGTTCTAACAGTTGCATGTCATTTTTATGTTGAGGACACCAGAACTACACACAATACTCCAAGTGAGGTCACACGAGAGCAGAGTAGAGGGGCAGGATCACCTCCCTCCACCTGCTGGTCACACTCCTTTAGATGCAGCCCAGGATGCTGTTGGCTTTCAGGGCTGCAGGCGTACACTGAAGCCGGCTCATGTTCATTTTCTCATCAAGCAGCATCCCCAAGTGCTTCTCCACAGGGCTGCTCTCAATCTCTTCTCTGCCCAACCTGTACCTGT
This sequence comes from Psilopsiagon aurifrons, assembly GCA_025447955.1. Classification (NCBI taxonomy): domain Eukaryota; kingdom Metazoa; phylum Chordata; class Aves; order Psittaciformes; family Psittacidae; genus Psilopsiagon; species Psilopsiagon aurifrons. The sequence continues at coordinate 3,208 of JAOEHY010012652.1, forward strand.
GCCTGGGATTGCTCCCACACAGGTGTAGGACCTTGCACTTGTCATGGTTGAACTTCAGAAAGTTGACATCTGCCCACCTCACATCCCTCTGGATGGTATCCCTTCTCTCCAGCCTATCAATCGAACCATGCAGCTTGGTGTCATCCTCAGACTTGCTGAGAGCACACTCAATCCCACTGTCCATGTCACCGATAAAGAGGTTGAACAAGACCGATCCCAACATCAATCCCTGAGGGACACCACTCATTACTGGTCCCATGGACTTGTGTGTGTTCTTATTCTTAAGATGGTCTCGAACTAGATCCTCTCCTACAGTGGGTGCAGGGTCTTCATTCTCATAATCCCTGCACCTGCCTTTCTAGACTTGGTCGGTATGGTCATAGCATTTGCTGATGAAGGCTGAGGCAAAGAAGTCATTCAGGACCTCAGCCTTCTGCAAATCCAGGGTAGCCAGCTCCCCGATAGCTTCCGGAGGGGACCCATGTTGTCCCTAGTGTGTCTTTTATTTGCAATGTACCTATAGAATGCAATGTACCTATAGAATGTTATCTTTAACATCCCTAGCCAAGTTTAATTCTAAGTGGGCCACAGCTTTTCTGACCTGGTCCCTAGCTTCCTGGACAGCATCCCTGTATTCTTCACAGGCCGCCTGTCCTTGCTTCCACCTTTTATAAGCCTCTTTTTTCCTTCAAATTTTCCTCAGCAGCTCCTTATCCATCCAAGGAGGTCTCCTGGCTGTCCTGCAGCACTTGTTTCTAGTAGGGATGTGTTGCTCCTGAGCTTGTAGCAGGTGATCCTTGAATATCAACCAAGAGTCTTAGGGAACCTTACTAAGCAGGTTCCTGAAGAGGCCAGTGTCTGCTCTCTTGCAGTTGAGGACAGTGAGCTTGCTGCACGCTCTTCTCACTGTCCTGAGGATTTCAAATTGTACTATCTCATGATTGCTGCAACCAAGGGTGCCCTGCAGCTTCGTATTTCCAACCAGCCCTTTTCTGTTGGTGAGGACAAGGTCAAGCATGGCACCTCTCCCTGTTGGCTCCTCTGTTATTTGCAGAAGGAAGTTGTCTTCCACACAATAGAGGAACCTCCTGCAGTGCTTATGCCGGGCCATAGCATCCCTCCAACAGATATCAGTGGGGTTGATGATCCCCATGAGAGCAAGGGCCTATGAGCATGAGGCTGTTCCTATCTGTTCATGTTAGTCTGTTTTCTGAAGCAAGGCAAAGTTCTGTTTATTTGACCAACTTCTCCATACCAAGCACAATATATAATTACATTGAGACATTAAGAAGGTTTTTTTGAGAGTAAAACCAACATAAAAAGAATTTCCGCTTATTCACTTTACATGCAGTCATCTTTGAACTTATTGAATTTATTTCATTTTTGGTATAAACTAGGAAGAAGTATAAATTACTTAGTATTTATCTTCTGAACACACTAGTTTATTCCTTTCATAACTGACCTACAGTTTTCCAGGCTAAACCCTTTACGGGATCAGAGTAGGAATAGAAAATTGTTATTGAACAGTGGCAGATTTTGGCAGACGGCATTTTAATCTCACTATAAACTTGTGAGGTGGCAATGTCATTCTTACTCAATAAGGAAACCAATGAGGTGTTTTGATAACATTCATGATTCCTTAAGCATACTGCAGTCACTTGTGCAATTTTAAGTGGAGCCAAAAGCATACTATAAAGCAACAGAAGATAGAACAGGTGTAGACAAGCAAAGTCTGGTGTTTTTTGCAGTGAAATTCATTGAGCAGAAACGTTCATTTCAGTGTAAATGGCATGCTTTATTAAATTCTTGTCATTCCTCCTATTTCTCTTTGTGTTGGTTATTAGCACTCAGTATTGCAGTATTTATGTGCTTACCCGCACACTGAAGTTTACAAAAGCCTTTGAGTTCTCTTTGCAAATTCTATACTGAGTTAGGTGACATGAATGCTCATTGCAAGTTGGCTGTAATTTATCTCATAATCTTAATTTTAAAAATCTTCATTAGAACTGTGCTTTCCAAATGGCAGGATCTGGAAATTCTTTTCTTTACATTGCTCTATAAGCATTGTAGGTTTTCACTTTAGTTTCTTCAGCTGTGTATTCATGACACTTTGTAAGTGATGTTTTTAATGGACTAGTTAATTTATATATTCCATTAAGTTTAGATAAAAGATGTAAATAGGATCACAAGAGAACTAGGCAATTTCTCATTTTCTGAAAAAAAATGTATTTAAAATTATGTATTCCTACTTACTTTCAGGGCCAGCATGAATCAACTGAGATTTAAAGAAGTGAGTTTACTCAGAGGAACAGTGTAAAAAGTATGAAAATTACTCAGATTTCCTTTTGCAGTACATAACCCTTTTCCACCACATGAGTTAGTCAGCTGAAGTAATTAGTCAAAAGAAACTGAATCAGTGAACCAGTTTGGCTGAAACCAGATACCCAGAAAAAAAAATGGACAGGATCTCTCCAGCTAAAAGTTAGATCAGATACTCTTCCTTGGCTGGAGTGCAGCTGTCCAAATTCTAGTCTTGGCATAGTCCAAAAAGCAGCACAAAAGTAGAAAGAGCTCAATCATGAAGACGTTCATTTGGTTTTCCAGGTTAAATGCAGAACAGACTGCTTGTGTTTAGGACAAAAAAGGCCATATTAGACAGTTAAGGAACATAATTTCACACAAATTCAAGTATAATACAGATCGGAGCACAAGATAAAAGCCTAACTTCACCTTGTCTGAGCATTGATGTTTAATATCTTTATTTTTATTTTCTTATAGGTTATGAATGTTCTTTTCTCTTGGTAGTAAAGGTTCTTCTTTGGTACTGATACAAGAAATTTGTTATGTGTTGAAGCAGTTAATTCAGCATTCTTTTTGTTACTGTGTATTTTTTAAGATGGAGCATAAACAGCATATATGCAAGATTTATTGAATCACATTTTGTAATTTCTCAGTCAGATGTGAAATATAGCAAGCCAGAGGTGCAACCTGGCAAAACTAATGTGCTCTGAGGAAAAGCAAGGAAATACTTTGTAGGTATTTTAGGAATCTCTGAAGTGCTATATATGTAAAAACAACTGATGAGAACCAAAAGGAGTATATTTTATTATTACAGTCTTGTAGTTAATGTGAAATTAATGTTTTAATGTTGAGGGAAAAGTCATAAGAACCCTAAGCAGAAATATTTATTTACAGGGGAAATAAAGAACAAAAGACAATTATCCTGAAGAACACACAGGTCCAACCAACTTAAGCAGACATTTCTCTGTATTGTTTTCAGAGCCAGCAGAATTTAAAATCAAAACTGTTTTGTTCTAAATCTGTTACTGATACAAAGAGCAATAAAACCCCTAAAAGTCTTCATTAACAGAGTAAATGGAAAAACATATTAAGCATAACAAATTCCAAATAACAGTCCCCTAGAATACAGAAGTTTATTACTGCCAGGGAAAAGTGTTTTGCTTTCTAAACTATTTCAATTTAATACTCAGTTTCTTTTTTAAGATAATAGTAAAAAAAAAAAAAAAAAAAAAAAAAAAAAGAAGGCTTGATCTTCTGCCATTTTTTATTGATAATGGCAGAACTTTTTGTTGTTGCCAAAATGACAAGTTGCTTCTCACTGCCAGAGCAATAAATAAACGTTTTCAATATTTGGAGCTTGATCCAAAAATGCAGTGACATTAGCTATATCTATTCAGTAAGAAACTTTGTGGATAGTAGTATATCTTTAATTCTTGTCACTCAGTTTTCAGGGAATGATCCTTGATGCTTGGTTCAAGTCTGTGTAGCCTGCTTTAAAAATAGAATCATAAAACTGTTGTACCTTTATGAAAGTAGATGAAGGAATAGTTAGCTTTAGGTCCTATTCCAGTTTAGGCTTGATATGTCAGCTGGCTTCTTAAACACCCTCAAACATGAATAGGCAAAGGAAGAAGTGAAGCTTCATGCAGATAAGTGGGGAGGCAGTAACTAAAATAGCCTTTTAATTTTGTATATGTATAATTTCATGCACACTGTGCTTTGGAAATGGAAGAAGTTTTTTCTTTGAATATGATGGCTAATAGTGCAGAAGAGCTGTCCTTTAAAATCTTAATGTAACATTTTGTCTAAACTAGAATACTGATTAGCTTAGTGATCCAGGACAATATGTGAAAAGGATCTTAACGCTAGTAGCATCTCATGAGGATGACTAGGACCACAAAATGGTGGTCTCTTATACTGTCTATGACTATAGACTCAGTTGTCTTAATCAGCAGCTACTAAGAACTTGCAGACTTGTGGAAACCGAACTGAGAAGAAGGGCACAGAATTAAACAGTGTTTTCATAAGTACTTTGAGCAGCTGATGTGGATTGAAAATAGAGCCTGCGTCTTACAGTTATGGCTAGTATCCCTGAATTACTTGATATGCTGTATGGTCTCAAGAAGCAGCTAATTTTACTTTTGGAAAGGCCATTATGTATGGGACAAGAGTTAAATGATTGATACTCTTTTCAGAAATCCCCAAATATTGTAATTTTTCATATAAATGACTTAATAAGGAAAACTTTTGCTCCTTTCAGAGAGAGTTTTAAAAGACTTAACGGAGGAGGTAAAAACACTGGTTTGTGTCTGTAATTTCATTGGCCAGCAGGAAAAACCTGTTACACAAATTGCAATAATTGCTTTTGGTGATTGTCTTCTTTTTATTTTTCTTTTTTTTTTTAATGCTGGACTTTTAGGAAATTCTTTCTGCATGAGATACGTCAGCCCCACAGCTAATTCTGTTACCTTTAACAGTTCAGCAGCAAACACAATTTCCTCTGATTTTCTCTATCTTATGTGCATATGCCATAGCTATACATAAAGTACAATCATTTTAACATTCTTCCCCAAGTTTATCAGTACATTTTTTTTCCTTATACTCAAAGGATCAATCAGCTGTAGTAAGACTGCTTTCACATGGAGTTCAGCGCATGAAAACAGAAAATTTCAGAGAGCAGGTTTAAGAGAAACTCTAGTGGAGTCTGAGCCAGTTCAAAGTTAAGACACAAGGCACACTCAGTCAAACACAAAAGAGAAGATGGGAATGTATTTTCAAAGTTTAATAGATTTTTTTCATAAAAAGAATTAAGACTGAAATTTATTGTTGGAAAGCATCTAATTGAAAAAAATATGTAAAACCAAATTGTAGACAACTAGCAAGATGTCTTTAAAAAAGGAAGTGGTACCCAGTTGAAGTGCTGTGGCTATTCTGTCTCCTTAATTACTTCACCCTTTCCGTAACGCAAAATTTCTGTGGTTTCAACAGGTAAGTCTGTTTCTGCCTGGCACAACTGAAATACATCTGCCTAGTCTAACTACCCTCTTTACCTCAAACTATGAGTAATAAACCTCTGTCCAATGCTATTTGAAAATTCAGTATTATAGAAATTGAAATTAAAATTACCACAACGCCACAATGCCTTTGTAATATTAGGAAGATAAAATCAAAACAAAAGTGAAAACTACCCTGGAGAATGTATACCAAGTAAGTGTGCTGATATATAGTTTTATCAAGCCAACAAGACTAATGCAACTGCCTTGCAATAAATCATGAAGAAGGGGAATAGTAACCAGTGTAAATGTAATGCCCACAGATAATCCATTTTGCAGGGGATACCTTCTTAGCAGTCAGATGCTGGAGCTGAGATTTCTAGATGATTGTTGCAAAGGCTGAAATTAGTTTACTAATCCTCATTGTTGCCTTCCTCTGCACTCCCCTCTACTGATGTATGAATTAAAGATGCAGCCATATAACCTGGCAATACCTTCCAGATCCATCTGAGGGAAGCAAGAGCTCAGTGTTCAGTAGGTCAGTGATGGGTTTTGGGGTCTGGAAAAGATACTTAGAGCAGAGGGTTTAGACATGAGGAAACAATCCACTGCAGGTTACGTTTTACTAATGCTATGAGTCCAAAGTGGTTGTTCCTCTGAAAGCCAGAGATAGCCTTCCTACTTCAGCATTCCAGATAGCTGCAATGTGCTAACACTTTAAATTTCATTTTGAGGTCTCTCAGGCAGCTGACGCTTTTCCTGCTTGTTTGTGTTACAGCCCATGCGTGAATGGGCTCTTGTTGCCAAGCAGTGAGCAGTGTAGCCCCATTGGCAATGCTTAAAATGATGGAAAAGGTGCTGTTAAGCAAAATTCAGATACTGGTATTGGAATGGTAAATATCACAACATGGCTGGAAAAAGGTAGGCTGAGCTACCTTTTGGATCATCTGATTGTGACTAGAAGCTCATCTTTAGGGTATGCATTTGGGTGTGAGTTCACTAATTATTTTTTTCTGGTTTGTAAGTGATTTTTAGTGCATATATGGTTATGCATATTGCATTTTAAGTGCTTATGAGGTACTTAAATCTGTAGTTGCAAACATCATGCAAATTTATACCCAGCTAACTTCTCTCTGGTGATAGCAGGTCCTGTTTTATCTGCATGTTGTGTTTATGCCTCCTGTTCCCCAGGTTCTCTGATTTCCTCCTTAGTTTAAGGGTGAATCATTTATTAGTGATCTACATAAGCAGAGCATATCTAATGCCTTCTACAAAACACACCATTTTGCAGAGCTGAGTCACATAGGGAAGCAAGCTCATCATCCCGGCTCTTACCTTTCACTTATTTGTACAGGAAGGGAAATAGGACCACTAGCACTTCTTTCTAACCTGTGGTTAGGGCAGTCATATTAGGTCAGCCAGATGCCTATTACTGTGTTATTTCCTTGCACAACTAGGTAGGAGAGGCATTTTCATACACTAGGTAGTTTTGTACAACTGAAATACTGCTTAAACATCACCTTTGAGCAATAAACAATTATGCTTCCCCCCCCCCCCCCAAATATTACATGTGTTTTCTATACTT